>CM076570.1:224667365-224850703 GCA_034641835.2 Pinus albicaulis
AAAATCATCTCCTTTGACAGAAGAAGAAGGTGATCATGCTTTCAAGAGTCATATTGAAGATGCAGTGGAAAATGCAGAAATAAAATCTGCCCAGGATGAAGATAACCTACCAATCACGGAAGGCCTAAAAGAAGAGCTAGTACATCATGTGTTCATTGATCCTATGGCATAATATATGGAGGCCCTGATTTGCTCAAATTCTCCAGCATTGATCCTTTCCCAGGGCCAGATTCATCCGGAGAGGCCACCACTGATGGTGACCACAGTTTTGAAGAACCACATGTAGAGCACCCTGTGGTTATCTCTGACAAGCAGTTAGTGCTCATATCCTTTTTTGTTACTGCTTGACTAGCTGCACTGGCATTATTGTATCACCTAGAGCATCAAAGATTTCTAGGTTAAAGTAGAGTAGGTAGGAAGTCTAAAATAAAGCTCAGTCTGTGAGCATGTAGTTAGTTGTTTTAATTTCTGCAAAGTCCGGCAAGCCAGACAGTCTAATCCTGGCTTGGTTGTTTTCCAATTTTTGTTTTAGAATGTAGAGAAGAAATTTGCTAGATGGCTTAATCCTAGCAGATGTAGTTTAGGTAGAGAAAATTTGAGACCAACAGTTTAATCTGGTCTCATGGAGTAATAAGGATAGAAGTTTAAATTCTGAAGAACAGAGTCTACATAGAAGATGATCAGGTGGTCTGCGAGGTTCTCGACACGTTCAGGGATGAACGTGTCATCCCCAGGTGGAGCCAATGTTGACCATGTCAGCCCCCTGCCAAAATCCTGGCCAGTAATCTCACTTAAACCTTTTCAAGCCCCCTCTTTCTGCCCTAAAAATCCATTATCCGCCTATCGTTTCTTTCCCCCAGCCTCAAAATCGCATAAAAAGGCCTTGAACCATACTCGAAAATATTCTTAAGGCCCAACACCTTTTGGCCAGACCCCCGCACCTTTTCTTCTGCGTGACCCAGTGCTAGAACTGGGCGCTAAAGAACTAGGCGTTTATCAACCGAATGACCGGGCTAAATCTTAGCCATTGATCTTTGCAAATCGAACGATCTTTGTGAATCAACACTGCGCCTGTGGCCCATTCCATTCATCGCCCAAATCGTATGAGCACCATCCGATCACCCTGCCAAATCAACGACTCACAGTACTATCTGTCCTAGTGGTCCCCGCAGTAGCGCTTGTTCCAAACCCGCCTGGTTTTTATCGCACCACTCTTGGGCGATAGGCGGTATTTCATTTTTGGGAGCGATTCCATACATTGCTGGTCGTGTGTCCCCGTGTACGGCTCCAAAACTACCGTTCATCGCGTATTATTGTTTGATCAAATTCATGACACGATATTCATGACAGCTGTCTGATCTAAGGGTCTTCATCCAATGGTTGTCGCTCTTCGAAGCTGCACGACATTTAATCACAGCATATTCGACCCCTGGCCCACTATCCATCACCCTCCTACGCGTCCACCACCGTCGATCTCCGCCAAGATCAGATGGCCCTCATGAAACCCATGCCATGCCATGGACCCGGTCTTCTTCCATGTCATCATTCCACGTGTCATTCGACACATTCTCTTCCGCCTTCCCTATATCATTCTAAAGATCAAATTCAAAGTTTTTCATCTGCTACGCTCCGCCAACCTTCTCCATTGCCACCTCCCACCATCACATTGCATTTTCTAACATCGTTCTGCATCTCTCGACCTCTCCACCGTGCCGCACTGTCTCACCATTATCCCCACTGTTTTCACCTTCCCGTGCATGGTTTTCTTTAACGAGTTTGCGGATTTTGCAAGGTTACAGCGGCGGAAAGTTGCCATAATTCACATCCTCTGTTTCAGAAGTCGAGAACGCATCAAAGGACCATCTTTCAGAGGCGGAATTCATGAGGGAAATCCAGGAAGCTGTTATGACATGACTTTCATTAAAGATGCAGGGGTGAAAATCTGTCAAATCTTCCAGAGTTATTAAAATACGCAGATTTTGTATATGGAAACATTAATGGATAAGATAGAGAATATCAGCGAAATATTGGAAATTGAAGACATATAATTGAAGATTTTAGGGCCTTGATCTAACCTTTTGAAGGCGCAGTACCAGATTGAAGATCCTGCAGATCACTCCAAAGATTTGTGCACAAGAAACAATACCCTCCAGGTTTTATTTCAGCAGGAGTTTTCTCTACAGGAAAGGACGAGATGTCAATATGATTTCAATTTTATGACGTGCCCCTGAAGAAACTTTTCCCAGTGCATTTATTTCAGGAAGAAGATCACAGAGAACGTACAACACCACAAAGTCATCAAGCAGTATGGGCGTGAAAGTCTCCTCCATTTTGTTTTTATGATACAATTAAATGTCTATCACCTACTTCAATTATGAGGTTTTCTCTTTCTCTATAAAACCTCAAAAGAAAATATTATTGGAGGTTCCAGATTTTATCAAAAAACTATGCAGTGAAAGGCCTTTTGTATACATTTTGTAAAGCTCTTGTATGAAGGCTGAGAGCCCATAGGGTCTCAGTGAGGAGGATTTCTATCTGTTAAAGAGGATTCTGGTCTTTGGTATTTCACAGTGTGTAACCTTTTCTCTTATGTTTTATATTAATAGATCATTTCATTTTATCCATATTTCTTATATCATGTTTTGGAATGCGAGTGGCTCACTGATTTCTGGTATGGATTCATCCTAGTTGATGCCCATGCTCGGATCAGTCAAGTGCTTTAAATATGGCTCATGCATGATATTATGTTCCATTATTCAGCTAAACTGTATTTCTGCTATATTAGTTTCTTTGGGAGGGTGCTTTTAAAATGCTATTATCATGTATGGATTCTTAGATTGGTAAGCCCATGCATGGTGGTATTGTATATCTGGGTATCAACTCAATGTTAACTAATATCTCCTCTACATTTCATTCACTACATACACCTTCTGATAACTTATATCTGTGAAGTATTTCTGAATCGGCCCACTTTACAGTAAGCTTTTTCTGAATTTTCTATTGCTTTTATATTGGAGTTTTGCATGTTGTCGCTGCAATATCTCTTTTCCTGTTTTTAGCTTCTGAGAGTCTTGGTCCCATTCTAGTTTATTTTCCTGTTTACAGGAGATAGCATGTGAGCTGAAGTTGACAACTTCACACATTATATTATACACTCCTTGCTATGCTAAAATGTCCTAGGCACTGGTCTATCACAACTCTAGGCTGTCTCTAGGAGTGACAACACATCCCATGTGCAACACAACACATATACATACACACAGTATAATACCATGAAGACACATGTCACAATACAACGACTACATAGTACACATAACACAATACCACATGTACATAACACCACCTACACAACGTGGACCCAACACTACCTACACAAGGTGTACACAACACCAGATGCATACAACACCACATGTACCACATGTATACAACACCACATGCACACGAAATTATATGTACAACATGCACACAACATCATATGTACATAGCAGCAATATAAAACATTTGCACAAAACAATATTTACATAGTACCACTATATAACATGTACACCATATATAAAAAAGTAGTACTGAACATATAGAGACCACATTGTCTCTACCGAGCAACCTTTCCTCTAGTGTCTCTTGAATTTCCATGTTTATTCCAGCATGTCGCAGATCACATTTCTTTCATTCCACTGACATATCCCTCAGCATTAACTAATATAACATGAACATAGGAATAAGCACGTAATATCAAATCATATCCACATGATACTAACCTCATATATTTGTCAGCGCTACTCTTGCCACTTGATTCCTCATAAGACAAGGAACCTCTTCATGCCATTCACCTGCATAAAAAATCGTTCCTCCACAAGAATGATCCTTGACGACCATGTCAAACAATTGAATCCATAATATATATATATATATATATATATATATATATATATATATATATATATATATATATATATATATATATATATATATATATATATATATATATATACATATAATCATTAGGATAAAAAAATCATGATATCTAATGCCCTGTCAGAAAATGACATACATAATACATGTATACATATATAGACATCAACATAATCATCATCACAACCTAATTTCCAAATATCATAAGGTCAAGGTTAAGAGAACTTCCTTTATTCATGAAAAACATGCAATACATTGAGAACAATATTTCCCAACATATCCAAGGCATATACGACCTCAAATTCATTCACTTTACCCTTCCTGGTTACCTTTCTCATAGTTGTCCTACCATCATCCATTTAATCAATGGACCTAAGCATTTCAACTGGTTGTCATATTCTTTCCTTCCACTGCATTTTAATCATGCACCAGTCTTCATCCGAGTCCTACTATTAGGTCCCCCTATTACTAGTGTAGTCCCTTATTGTTATTAGTGTAGCCCCATTATTGTTATTGTTGTACCCATGTAATCCCCATATTGTCATTATCGTTCACTTACATTATTATTGTTAGGTCGGCTGAGATTATATTGTGACCCCATGGACCCCTATATATAGAGGGAGATTTTGGTCATTTGTATCATCCAAGAATTGTTCATTTATGTAATGTATTGGAGGTTTCCCCCTAAACATGGTTTATTTCTAAGGTGTTTATCTCTCTTTTCTTTTATTTTTGGAGCTGGTCTCATAACATTTGGTATCAGAGCTTTGGATTCTAGGGTTTCACTTATCCAAACAATTCATCATGGAATTTTTGCTATAAATTTTTTTCTACGAAGGTTCAGAACCTGAAATTTTTACAGAGCGAAGCCTAAATCAGGAGGAACGTTGTTACCAATTTCAGATCTTGGTTCACAATATTTGCGGAGATATGATATGTAGAAGTTAGGCTTTTCTCAGGCTCCCTAATTTCACCTAAACATGGCATCGTGGAATTTGCGCTATAATTTTTTTTCTACGAAGGTTCAGAAGCTGAAATTTTTACCCTTGTGAAGCCGCAATCCTGAGGCACGATCTTTACAAATTTACGATCTTGGCATACAATATTTTCAGAGATATGATCTCTAGAAGTTATGTTTTTTTTTAGGCTCCTGAATTTTATCTCAAAGAGGTGACCTTGGGAATATCATCATAACTCTCTCTCTGAGCACCAGATTGGAATTCTGTAAAATGTGACCACAAGTGCATGGACTATAGTTTCCTATGTATAAAGTTCATAGCCAAAGGAGGAAACAATGAGACGTGGCACGCCGTACAACTGAGATATACCGAACCAATCCGTAATTATGTCATTGTGGGAGATTTGACATAAATTTTCCTTGAAGTATCCAAATTAGGTCAGACCTATGGCATTGGAAAGAATATTCAAAGGGCTACTACAGGATCGAATTTTAGATATTGAAGATCCGCAAGTATAGAGATAATTTAGTTTCAGTATCGATCTCCTCAAAGGCGAGAAAAAAGTGTGTATTTTTTTTCAAATTGCATAAATCTTGTTTGACCAATCAATTTTAAGTGATTCCAAGGGCCTATTGAGCATAGATATTAGTACTGGGTTCTAAAATGCCCCCAAAAATAATTCAACACCCATTAACCCCTTAGAATACTCTACTATGACTCATGAAGATGAAGAATTGCAACATGATCTATCAAAATTACAGGAGAAAGTGCACCAAATTTTTCTCTCGCAAAGAGCAACAAAAAATGAAATGGAAGTTTTAAAGAAATGCATGGAAGCGAAGATGGATGGTTTGAAGAAAGGCATGGAAGATAAGATGGATGGCATGGAAGCTAGCATGGAAGCTAAGATGGATTACATGGAAGAAAAACTGAAAGACAACATGGAAAACATGAATAATTCTCTAAAAGCAGACATCGAAGGTTTGACAAAGTTGATACAAGAAATGTTTCCTAATGGCGAAAATATAGTAGATGAAACTCATGATGAGAAGAAAATAAATGTTAATCGTGATTTAATAAAATCTAATGTTGGATGGAAGAACCACCATATTCCAAATATGGATATGAGGAAGTTTGATGGCAAGGATCACATAACATGGATACTACAGATGGGGCAATATTTTGATCTCAATAATGTGCAAAGCACACAAAAGGTACGCATTGCAACTTTACATTTAGAACAAAATACATTTGTATGGTATCGATGCCTTTGCTCCCATAAAACAAGTGTCGCTTGGTCAATTTTATGGAGGAAATGATAGCACATTATGAGGATACAAAGAGAAACACCTTCTTTAGCCAATTGATAAATCTCAAACAAAAGGGTTTAGTGGTGGAGCACATTGAGGACTTCCAAAAATTGAATATAAGGGTAACTGATATTTCAGAGGAACACATGATTGATTTCTTCATAGGGACTTTAAAGGATAACATCCAACATGAATTTCGTGTTTGGGAACCTGATTCGTTAGAGAAGGCATTCAGGTTGGCAAGAAAAATTGAATGTAAAATTATGGCGACAAGGAAGCCTACCACTCACATCTTTAAATATGGAAGTGTTGCTACTCCTAGACTTCCACAACTTACAAGATTAACACCACAAAAATTGGAAGAAAAAAGAGAAAAATTTATTTGCTACAATTGTGATAGAAAATACACTAAAGGTCATAAGTTTACTGAGAAGAAATTATTTTACATATATTGTGAAGAGGAGGAAGAAAATGAACAAGAAACTTCAAAAGAAGAGGATATACATCAGGAACCAACCCTAGAAGAAGAAGAAATGAGTCTGACCATATCGTGTAATGCATTGGTAGGAATTACCACTCATCAACCTCTCAAGATAGAAGGACATATCAAGAAGAAAAAGGTAATAGTGTTGATTTATTCGAGTAGTACCCATAATTTTATTCATTGTAAGATAGCCAAGGAATTGAATTTTTTCCTATACCCAACACCAAATGTCAAGTAAGCGTTGCAAATGGAGGAACTATAAATTGCTCTGGAAAATGCCATAATATCAAGTTAACCATGGGGGACTATGTATTTAATCATCCAATGCTTTCCATTCCATTGGGAGGTGCTGATGTTGTACTAGGAGTACAATGGTTACAATATTTGGGGACGGTAGATTTTAATTTTCAAGAAATTTTTCTTGATTTTTTTTGTGAAAGGAAAGGAAATTGAATTACGGGGTATCGCAGGGAATTCAGGAAAGATAATAAGCTCTAATTTCATGACAAATCTTCTAAATAAATAACAACGAGGTGTAATTGCACAATTCTACTCACTAGAAGTTCCAACATCAAAATCATCTATTTCTCCATATCTCCATAAAGTCTTGGACATGTTGGGAAAAACACTGAGAGGGGGGGGGGGGGTGAATCAGTATTTAGAGTTTATAAAATAAATTTAACCTTTTCTTTGAGCAGATTTCCATACGCGGTTTTTATGAACTGAACTAGCGTATGCACGCGGAAATACAGAAGGAAACTAGCGTATACTGATTTACCTTTCAGATTTAGAAATTTTCTCAGAAGCAGTCTTTTTAAACAGATTTATCAGTTATGTATCAGGCTAGATAATCAGAAGTTATGAGTCGTAATCAATAGTGTAAAGCATCACACACACATGAACACCAATATTTAAGGTGGAAACCCAATTCGGGAGAAAACCACCGCTACTTTCATCTCTGTCTTCAATATTTATTATATAGAAAACTTTTTACAACATTGTACTGATGCAGACTCATACCAGTACGCAGGCTTCTACCTACAGATAGCTGCAACCTTCTCTCGTTTTCCAGCTGCAACTGGAAGGGAGCTCCAACCCCCTGATCTCGTTTACCAGCCTCTTCTAGAAGAGAGCTTCGACCCCCTGATTTTAGCACCAGCTTCTACTGGCAGAAACCTTCCACTTTAATACTGAAGGCTTCAACCCTTAGATCCACTGCAGACCACGTTTCATCAATTTTCATATTGGATCAAAACAGTTTCAATACAACCCCTTAACATCAACAACCATACTTTACCCAAAATTTCAATCAGAACAGCAATACCACTGTAACTAGAATATCATAAATAACCTAGACTTCAGAGTAGATAATCAAATACACATTCAACCTTGAAAAACAATTAATTCAGATACCATACGCTGTTTTTATTTACTGAACCCGCATACATACGCTCTTTTTTGCACACCAACCTGCGTATGCTTCAGTGCATACTCATTTTTATATTCTGAATTAATACGCGACTTTTCTTTATCGATTCTGTGTATACACGCACTTTTCCTTTTACCAACTAGTGTATTCCTCTGTGTATGCTTTCTTTCAGAATTTGTTCAGACTCATATTCAGATCTGAAATCAGATTTTTGTTCAGACAATCTATCAGCCATGCAGAAATGTTTAGACAGTCATTCTTCCCTCATCATGTTTTCTCAATCATTGATTAGATTTGTTCATTATCATATCAGCATCATACATCATATTCAAATAGCCCAGAACTTCAAGAAGACTTCATTGACAGATAGCAGAGAGATAATAGAAATCACAGAAGTAACATCTATGAAATAAGCTTCAGAAACCTTAACTCCCATACGCGCTTTTTATTAAGCGAACCCGCGTATATACGCGCTTTTACCGAGACAAACTAGCATATAGATCTGTAAAATATAAACTTTGAAGAACAGACCAGATCTATAAACTTACCTAGATTTCTTCAATTTCTTCATCAGACTTGCGCCAGGTCTTCATTATTTCTTTTGCAGATCATACTAGAGATTCATCATTTCTATATCTATAGATCTTGAACCTTCATCATATCCATGGGTGCATCCTAAATTTAGATCTATCAGAAAAAAAGTTCAACTATGCAGATATCTCTCAAAGAGATTTATTCCTCAATAGCTTTTTTTCTTTTTCATGCACACCTTGCACTATGATCCTCTGCTCCTTATATAGTTTTAGCCTTTATCAATACCATGAGTCAAAACCACTTAACCACTGATGGTATTCCTCGATGGGATCAAATAGATAATCCAACGCTCAATACTGTGGGCCAATATGATGGTCATGTCCCCTGGTTTTATAAATTTAGAGCACAAATAGGCATACGCTACTTGGTACGTACTTTTACGCGTACATACGCTACTTTGCCATTACAAACCCGCGTATGCTTTGTGACATATCTTATTCATCATTACTCTGGCACTTACTGGAATTTCTTTCTTTGTTACTTTTGAACTGATTTGTAGATACATCATATTTACATCATTAACAAATAGGTTGCTATCCAAAGACAACTCATCAAGTCAGTTTCCATCAAGGACAACTTCATCAAGTAGGTTTCCATCAAGGACAACACATTGCATCATATTGCCAACAATATCCCCCTTTGGAATTGATGGCAACCATGATGGTGTTTGATACTGAAATCACCATTATTCAAACAACATAATACATAAAACTCTCCCCCTTTGACATCAAGGGCAAAGGGTAGATCAAAACCAACACAAGGTTTTTCTTCCCTTGTATAAGGATGAGCTCTGTAGATCTGATGTGCACTGAAGGTATCATGCTCCCCCTGAGTTTATGCTGAATTTTCAAAACATATTTTTCAATGAAGTACATGACTCTATAACTCATGCTATCACCAAGGACTCATACTTACATCAATGATCCAACCAAGTGGATTTACATATTTGACTCAACTACCCAACCAAGTGGGTTTAAAAATTTGAACAAGTCCTTATATGACTGAATATTACAATTTTACATCATAGGTATTAACATGACCTTTTCATCAAATTATAGAAATAACTTATACAATCAAGACCAAAGAATCTCAAGCATGAGATCAGACCACAACAAATAATTAGAATGCCAACAATGCATCCTTTCCATATGACCAAAGCTCCCCCTTAGCTTGTGCCTCCTGAACACTTTCAACAGAAAATCATCAAGGCATCTTCATCAAATATCAGAGAATGAAATACAAATATGAGAGCTGAAACATCACCAGAGATACCCAACAGCACCGCAGCTATGCTAAAGAATGTTGACCCAGAAAAATTTTGTCAGCAAACACCCATACGTGGTTTTCTATGTATAAACTCACATATATACGTGACTATCCTTCAGGAAATCCGTGTATCCAATTTAATATTCTGAATTTAAGCATATCTGATCCTCTGTATGGCAGAGCCTAATCCCATCTTTTGTCTGATATATTTGAACGCTTCCCTGGGTAGAGGTTTGGTAAATATATCAGCAGCTTGTTCTTTGGATGGAACATACTCCAACTTCACCTTTTGTTCAAGCACTTGTTCACGTAAGAAGTGATACTTGATGGGAATGTGCTTGGTCTTGGAATGCATAATAGGATTCTTTGAGATACTAATGGCACTTGTATTATCACACATAATGGAGATATGAGGTGGACATTTGATTTGAATTTCTTGTAAGGTTTGCATCATCCAAAGAAGTTGAGTGCAACATGATGCGGTAGCCACATATTCTGCTTCTGATGTAGATAAGGCAATAGAGCTTTGCTTCTTGCTGAACCAAGATACTAACCAGGGCCCCATATAGAATGCACCACCACTAGTGCTTTTCCGATCATCAACATTTCCAGCCTAATCTGCATCAATGTAAGCATGAAGAGTAAGATCAGCATTATTTGGATGCCATAGTCCAAAGTCTTGAGTTCCTTGTATAAATTTGAATATTCTTTTCACAGCCTGAAGGTGAGACTCTTTTGGATTAGCTTGGAATCGTCCAACAATCCCAACTGCATGCATAATGTATGGTCTTGTCCCAGTGAGATAAATTAGACTTCCTATCATAGATCTATATTCTGGTTGATTCACCGTGGGGGAATCATCATTAGAACTGAGATTACATCCAGTTATCATTGGTGTACTTACAGGTTTGCAATCTTCCATGCCATACTTCTTCAGGATTTGCTTGAGGTATTTTTCTTGTGATAAGAATATGCCATTTGTTGCTTGTTGCACTTGCAAGCCAAGAAAGAATGTTAGTTCCCCAAGTAAAGACATTTCAAATTATTGTTGCATATCAGAAGCAAATTTCTGACTCATAGACTCTTCATTACTTCCAAAAATGATATCATCAACATATACAACCACAATCAATAGTTTGTCATTTTCAGTTTTTGTGTATAAGTTGCTATCACTAGACCCTTTTGAAAATCCTTGTTGATGAAGATATTTGTCAAGATGATAGTACCATGCCCTTGGAGCTTTTTTGAGACCATATAGAGCCTTTTTAAGTCTACAAACAAGTTTTTCATCATTTCCCAAAATGAATCCTTCTGGTTTTTCTATATAAACTTCTTCTTCTAGATCACCATTGAGAAAAGCAGATTTAACATCCATTTGATAAACTTTGATTTGTTGGAAGCTTGAAAAAGCAAGAAACATTCTTATGGCTTCAAGTCTAGCTACAGGAGCAAAAGTTTCTTCAAAGTTTATACCTTCTTGTTGAGCATACCCCTTGCAAACAAGTCTAGCTTTATTTCTTATAACATCCCCATTCTCATTTAACTTGTTTTTGAATATCCATTTAGTTCCAATGACATTTTTTTCATGAGGTCTTGGTACTAATTCCCAAGTGTGATTCTTTTCAATTTGATCAAGCTCTTCATTCATGGCTTGAATACAACATTCATCTTTGCTAGCTTGATTGACATTGTGTGGTTCAATAGTGGATAGAAATGCCAGATAGCTAGAAGATCCCACAAGAGTCCTTCTTGTTTGTACACTTGATCCCTTTTCTCCCAAAATTTGAGATTATGGATGATTCTTTTGAACATATCTGGATGGAGCTTTTTCAGATAAATCATCTTCGGGTTCTTCATTGGGTTCACTGTCTATATCATTTATATTTGATGTAGAAGGATATATGTCACCATCGTCTTCATCTATTGTTTGTTTTTATTCTTTTGGAGCTACAGGAGACTCATCAATAACAACATCAATACATTCAACAATCTTCTGAAGTCTTTTATTGTAACATTTATATGCTCTACTTCTAGAGGAGTAACCAAGAAGTATTCCTTCATCTGCTCTGGGTTCAAACTTGCCAAGTTTTTCATCATTATTTTTGATAAAGCATTTGCTTCAAAAAACTCTAAAATGCTTCACAGTGGGAGGATTACCATACCAGAGTTCATATGGAGTTTTATCACTATTTACACGAACATGTGCCTTGCTAAGAATATTTACCGCTGTATGTGCTACTTCTCCCCAAAATGTGTCAAGTGTTCCGGAATCATCAAGCATAACTCTAGCCATTTGTTGAACTGTTCTATTCATTCTTTCTGCTATGCCATTTTGTTGTGGAGTGCCAACTACAGAAAACTGTCTTTTTATGCCATGTTGTTCACAAAATTAAAGGAATTCATCTGATGTATATTCTCCTCCTCGATTAGATCTAAGACACTTGATTTTTAGATCTAATTCATTTTCAACCAGTGCTTTGAAGATCTGAAATTTCTCAAATGCTTCATCTTTGTGTTTAATCAACCCAATCCAACACATTCTAGAGAAATCATCGATAAATAAGATATAGTATTGTTCACCACGTGGTGACTTTTTCCTCACAGGTCCACACATGTCAGTATGAATGAGTTCAAGAGGCTTACTTGATGATCCTTCCTTGGCATTAAATTGCACTCTGGTTTTCTTACCGAATTGGCAAGATTTGCATATGATACTTTCAGGTAGAGTAATATTGGGAAGATCACGAACAGCTTTAAGTCTGCTTGATTTGTTGATTTGAGAGAAGCTCAGATGCCCCAACCTTCTATGCCATAGCCAATTTTCTGAAGATTTACTCAAGTAACATTGTTCTTTGCAATTCTTCAATACATACAGGTTGCTTGGAGTTCTTTTTCCTTTTATAATTGCTTTACCTGTATCAAGATCACGTACCACACATTCTTTTGAACTAAAGACAACTTCGGTTCCTTGATCACACATTTGACTTACACTTAACAAGTTATGCTTTAATCCATCCACATACATGACTTCATTAGCTTTCACATTTTCTTTTAGAAAAATAGACCCTTTTCCCTTAATGACCGCAGGAGTATCATTTCCAAATGTAACATTCTTTTCCTTTTCTAGAGCACTATATGCAAGAAGTTTGTTTTTGTCACCTGTCATGTGTTTTGAGCATCCACTATCAATGTACCATTGATTTTCTTCACCTTCTGCAAATAAATCTATGCCACAATTTTCAACCTGTAATTCCTTCTTTTTCCACACTTTGGAGTTTGAAGGAAAATGCTCTTTTGGGTGAACTTTGCTCCTGCATTCAGATTCTTCATGACCAAAGTTATTGCAATAAGCACATTCAACTTCATTTTGAAGAGGAGAAAAGTTGTTATATGTATTCTTATTTGTTCCAATATCAATCCTTTTCTTTCTTGCTTCTCTTGTCATGATGGTTTTATATGCAACACATTGAACAACTTTATGACCAAAATTGTGACATGAGAAACATTGTCCATTGAAGAAGAAATTTCTGCGATCATGAAATCTTATACTTGAATTTACCTGTTGATTGGTGTTTCTTTGAAAGGTATTCCTGTTAGTGTTCTTTGAATTGAGATGGTCATGCTTTACCTGTAAATATTCTTTATTCCCTTGCTGAGTGGCAGAATGTTGTATACTAGTTGTAGCTGCTTTTAGATAATTTGGTGTTGAAGCCTGAGAAGATTCTCCGATATATCCAAGACCTGTCTTTATAAGAGGAGACCGTTGTACCTTGATAATCTCATCTAAGGTTTCAGATCCTTTAGCAAATCTAAGATTCAAAGTCTTTACTTTCTCAATTTCTTTTCTTAGACTTACTATTTCACATTCTAATTTCTCATTATGTTTCTCCTTTTCTTCAAGCTGGTTTTTCAGAGTTTCTGTGGATATTTTACTTTCTTCTAAGCATATTTTGAGTTGATTGATTTCATCAAGAAAATCATTGTCCTCTAAAGCATCCTTAAAAGTATATTTTTCTTCTCTAGACTATTTTTCAAATGCCATGAGAAGTCTAAGATCTTGTTCACATTCTTCCTCATTGTCTGATAACCCATCACTGTCTTCATGAGTATAGTAACTTTTTCTAGTGCTAAACCGATTCTTATTCCTTCTTGCTACTTCCTTTCCTTTTTCATGTGTTTCTTTGTGGGGACACTTAGCAGCATAATGACCAACTCTTCCACAAGCAAAACATTTGAAAGGAAGCTTACCTCTGAACCGTCCTGTACCAAGTTGGAGTTTCTTTACAAAATTTACCTCATCTTCTTCTGAGATATACCCTGATCCTTTTGTCTCTTGTACTTCTTTCCCTTTTGTAGAAGCTCTAAAGACGGCTTCTTTGACTTCAGATGGTCCTCCTCTTCTCATTTCACATGCAGTTAGTATGCCATGAAGTTGCACAATAGTAAGATTTTGAAGATCCTGCTTTTCTTCAAGAGCAGAAACTTTTGACTCAAATTTTGTCGTTAGTGATCTTAAAAATTTCTCAACCAAAGTAGAGTCGGTTATTGTTTCTCCCAGATTTCTCATACGATTTACAATATCATCAAGACGTAAAAATAAACTGGCAATGCTCTCTTCATTATGCATTTTTAGATTTTCAGATTGAATTCTGAGAGTTTGGAGTTTAGCACTTTTTACCTTTGCATCACCTTCATAACTTAGAATGATTTTGTCCCATATTGACTTTGTTGTATCCAGCTACATGACTTTGACAAATTCTGATTCAGTTAGACTTCCCAATAGAGCATTGACCGCCTTTGCATTTTTTTCATAATTCTTTCTCGCCGTTGGATCTGTTGGTACTGCGGCTGGATATTGATATCCTCCTTCAACAATAGCCCATACATCTGCTCCCAGATACTGAAGATAGGATCTCATCCTTGTTTTCTAGAAGATTAAATTGTTTTCGTTGAAGAGCGGAGGCCTGATAGATGCTATTCCATCTTGATTGCTCATCTTGTTTGATCTACCTTCTAGCGGCTAAGCTTTTTCAGAAGGACCTGCTCTGATTCCAATTGTTGGGAAAAATACTGAGAGGGGGGGGGGGTGAATCAGTATTCATAGTT
This sequence comes from Pinus albicaulis, assembly GCA_034641835.2. Taxonomy (NCBI): domain Eukaryota; kingdom Viridiplantae; phylum Streptophyta; class Pinopsida; order Pinales; family Pinaceae; genus Pinus; species Pinus albicaulis. The sequence goes on from CM076570.1 coordinate 224,682,426, forward strand.
TATAAAATAAATTTAACCTTTTCTTTGAGCAGATTTCCATACGCGGTTTTTATGAACTGAACTAGCATATGCACGCGAAAATACAGAAGGAAACTAGCGTATACTGATTTACCTTTTAGATTTAGAAAATTTCTCAGAAACAATCTTTTTAAACAGATTTATCAGTTATGTATCAAGCTAGATAATCAGAAGTTATGAGCAGTAATCAACAGTGTAAAGCATCACACACATGAACACCAATATTTAAGGTGGAAATCGAATTTGGGAAAAAACCACCACTGCTGTCGTCTCTGTCTTCAATATTTATGATATAGAAAACTTTTTACAACATTGTACTGATGCAGACTCATACCAGTACGCAGGCTTCTACCTGCAAAAGGCTGCAACCTTCTCTCGTTTTCCAGCTGCAACTAGAAGGGAGCTCCAACCCCCTGATCTCGTTTACCAGCCTCTTCTGGAAGGGAGCTTCGACCCCCCCTGATTTTAGCACCAGCTTCTACTGGCAGAAAGCTTCCACTTTCATACTGAAGACTTCAACCCTCAGATCCACTGCAGACCACATTTCATCAATTTTCATACTGGATCAAAACAGCTTCAATACAACCCCTTAACATCAACAACCATACTTTACCCAAAACTTCAATCAGAACAGCAATACCACTGTAACCAGAATATCAGAAATAACCCAGACTTCAGAGTAGATAATCAGATACACATTCAACCTTGAACAACCATTAATTCAGATACCATGCGCTGTTTTTATTTACTGAACCCGCGTACATACGCTCTTTTCTTCACACCAACCTGTGTATGCTTCAGTGCATACTCATTTTTATATTCTGAATTAATATGCGGCTTTTCTTTATCGATTCCGCGTATACACACGTTTTTCCTTTTACCAACTAGCGTATTCCTCCGTGTATGCTTTCTTTCAGAATTTTTTCAGACTCATATTCAGATCTAAAATCAAATTTCTTTTCAGACAATCTATCAGTCATGCAGAACTGTTTAGACAGTCATTCTTCCCTCATCATGTTTTCTCAATTATTGATTAGATTTTTTCATTATCATATCAGCAGCATACATCATATTCAAACAGCCCAGAACTTCAAGAAGACTTCATTGACAGATAGCAGAGAGATAACAGAAATCACAGAAGTAATATCTATGAAATAAGCTTCAGAAACCCTAACTTCCATTCGCGCTTTTTATTAAGCGAACCCGCGTATATACGCGCTTTTACCGAGACAAACTAGCGTATAGATCTATAAAAGATAAACTTTGAAGAACATACCAGATCTATAAACTTACCCAGATTTCTTCAATTTCTTCTTCCGAGTTGCGCCAGGTCTTCATCATTTCTTTTGCAGATCATCCTAGAGATTCATCATTTCTAGATCTAGAGATCTTGAACCTTCATCATATCCATAGGTGCATCATATATTCAGATCAATAAACTATTACCCATTCCATCCAGATATACTTCAGAGTAAATTATTCATTAAACCCAGACCTATGCACACTCTTTCACTATGATCTTCTTCTCCTTATATAGATTTATCCTTTGTCAATACCATGAGTCAAAACCACTCAACTGCTGATGGTATTCCTGGATGGGATCAAATAGATAATCCAGCGCTCAATACAGTGGGCCAATACCATGGTAATGCCCCTAGGTATCATATTTTTTAGAGCGCAAAAGGCATACGTGACTTGGAGTGTTCGTATCCGCGTGTAGACGTGATTTCTCTTCAAACTAGCTACGTATATACTAGTCATGAATGTATACGCAGGTTTCCTTCACAAAAGTAGTGTATACATTGAATCCATATGCAGGTTGCCTTCATAAAAGTAGCGTATACATTGTGACATATTATATTTATCATTTCTCTGGCACTTACTGAAATTCCTTTTTCTGCTGCTTCTGAACTGATCTGTAGATACATCATTTTTTACATCTTTAACAAATAGGTTGCTATCAAAACGCAACTCATCAAGTAGGTTTCCATCAAGGACAACTTCATCAAGTAGGTTGCCATCAACGACAACACATTGCATCATATTGCCAACAATATTCCATGGAAGGAAAGTATCAAGTGGCAATATGATTCACCTCAAAGGAGGTAAGTTGCATATAATGTCATATCACCATAACCATTGTCTCACTGTAACAACATTAATTGGTTTATGAGTCTGCTAAGAGTTTGTTCTAGGTATTTATGGAAGGCACTGAAGGCTAAATGTAAGGAAAATTGTCTTCTCTAGGAATACTTTGGCTTTTAGCAAGTAGCATACAAGAAAAATTGCAGGTTCAAATAATGGTACATAGAGGACTATCACAAAATATAATTCTATTAATATCCACAATTGACCAAACAAGCAGGTCAATGAGCACCAAAAGTAAAAAAGTAGCGATAAGCAGTGGGAGAGCAAAAGAAACTCCTAAAATCCTAATAAGTAAGGAAAGAAACTATGCAATAAGACAGTAAAAGAAAAAGTAAATGACTATCCATCAATACAATTTAATAGTTGCCTATTCCACTCACATTATAAGTAGACAAAGAGGCAAAAGATGAAAAAGACGCAACCTTGAGACTCCTATAAGGTGAACATTCCATTATAACAGAGGAAACTCCAAATTTTACATCTACGATAGAGATGGGGCCTATACACTAGCAGAGGATGTCCTCAAGAAAATATCAGTCTCAGAGCATGATGAGAGCTTGTACTCTGCAACAATGTCAAGGAATCCCTCAGGATTCTTGGTATGTGTATAAAATTTTCCTCTAACTCAATCTCTTGTAAATGACACAACTCGTGAATCCTATCATTACATAGGATGTGACAGTTAGAGTCCACTCAAATATGGTGAGAAAAAATCCAAAGCTGGCCAAGATGAATCCAGCGGCCATACATATAAAGTTTTCAAGTATACCCACATTGAGCAATAAGACTATTTCTCAACTACATGAAATTCTATGGGTGGAAATACATCTTGCGAATGAGACTCAAGGGAGTCAATCCAAGTAATTTGAATGTACCATCAATAATATCTTCTTTGATCACCTGCTTCAACTCACACTTGGGTAAGAGATGACCATCATTAAAAGAGTATTAGAAAGGGGGGAATGCTTGATAGAAATACCAATGCTCTGCAACAAAAAGTAAGGCTCTAAAAAAAACATTTGTGTTGCCCAATACTAATAGAAATCATCTCCTCTGATAAGCAGAGAGCTGAGTATATCCCTCTCCCTGGTGCTAAGTTTCTCAAACGGTGAATCCTATGAAGTAAGAAAACAAATCTGAAAATGCTCTCAAGACATAGATGATGGCCCCCAGTCTTCACTTCGAGGATGGCCTAAGGAACTCTTTGGTAAAGATGGATCATATCACAACCAAGAAAAATATGCAATACCTAAATTATGGTGTAAAATTATCAATTTTTGGTTCTTAAGAGGGAACAAACCAGATTAGCATTAGGGCTTCTTACCAGGGTTTTCTATCCCATCTAGGGTTTCTAATTCCTAGATTCACACACCCTAGATCTTATGCAACAAATCCTTAATGTGTGTATACCCTTTATTAATTAAACAATCATACATTCCTTGTAGTACGTACCTTTCTCTTCTATGATTACTTGGACGTTTCTGTAGGACCTTCTACAAGATCTTGATTTCAAGAGTTCTCAAGACTGCCTTCAAGATCCTCCTTGCCAAATTTGAGGCTATTAATATTCTATTTTATCCTTTATTCTTCTTCTAGATGCTACTATTTTTTAGGTTGAAAACTCCAAGGATGCCAAAGCCAACATTTTCCTTTGAAGATACAATTATTTTTTTCATTGAAGTCATGATCTTCCTAAGAACAACTCCAAAACAAGATTCTCACCATAAGGTGACTATTTTTGGCTTATTGCTTCATATCTTAGTTTTAATACCAATATATATATATATTTATCCAGCCTTGGTTCTTAAGGCACAGTCACTAATATTTCTTGAGACAAATATATTTTCATTCAGTGCACTTATATTATTTTCATATTGACCACTTCCTGGAGTATATATCTCAAACTAGGACTTTTACATGTTATTGAATAATATTTTAGAACAGGCCTAAAAATCCTTCCACTGAAGTTGGCCTAGTTCCTCTACCAGATGATGAGTATTTCTATTACAGAGATCTTAAATATATTTCGTTGTCTTTAATTGTGCCATTAATTTGCATTTTGAGGTCTAGATTCTTCTATAAGGTGACTTTCTTTTTCTAGAGTATACTAATTATATCTTTACTTATTGATTTGGGCATACAACCTTGTGCTACATCTCTCCATAACTGCTTCAACATCTCTCTGAAATGTTGTGGCCTTCCTCCTTAATCTTTGATCCTATATTTTGTCTTGATATGTACCTATAGCACCCTGTTTAGGCTTGTTTTAGCCCTTCAATCAGCCACTTCAGATCTGTGGCCTAGACTCAACAGGTCTTTGACGTCTTTGGCTTGTTTCAGTAAGAATAACCACCTCATAATATGCCCAGAGAAACTCCCTCTTCTTTGGCCTTGACTTCTCTTTGACTTGGCCTAATAATCTTGTAATATTAACTCTAAAACAGGTTTGTCCTTCTTTAATTCTTTCGCTTTGTTAGCCCTAGTCTGTGGCCCCAATCACATAAATATTGACTAGTAGATATGCCCAAAACTCGGAATTTCTTCCCTATAGGAGCTCGGGCTTCCTTTAGCTTGAATACTGACCCTTTGGACCTAGAGAACAAAGCCTCTCTACTTTCAAAACCTATTTCGGACTTCTTGAACAGATCTGCGAGATTCGATACTGTGACTAGGGCTAGTTTTCATGCCCAGAATTCTGATTTATTACTTCTAGGAGCTCAGTCCTAGCCAATAGTCTTCTCTTGACGATATTGAAGCTTTTAAGGATGGTAAAGATCTTAAGGATAATCATGACTCAATTACAATTATGAATACCAGCACTATTAACATTCAAAATTTTGTGGAGGAATGTTTGGTTTTCCAGATAAATAAAGTTGAGACAATTAAGACTTCAAGTCTTCTATAGCCTTTATCCATTCCAAGTCAACGTTGGGAGAAGGTTTCAATGGATTTTATCACAGTTTTACCTAAGCCCGAAGGAAAGGGTGTCATCATGGTGGTAGTTGATAGACTTACCAAGTATGCACACTTTTGTGCATTATCTCGTCCATTTGAAGCAAGTACATTTGCTACTGCATTTATTGAAGCAATTCAAAAGCTACATGGAAACCCAAAGATTATTGTAAGCGACAGAGATCCCATTTTTACTGGAAATTTTTGGATGGAATTATTTTCTTGTTTGGGTACTCAAATATCTCATAGCTCATCTTATCATCGTCAATCCAATGGGCAAACTGAGATAGTGAACAAATGTTTGGAAGGATATCTTTTTTTTTTTGTATCTGATAAACAAACCCAATGGGTCAAGTGGTTACCTCTGGTCAAATGGTGGTATAACACTTCCTTTCATACTGCAGCAAAAATTACCCCATTTATGGCACTTTATGGATATCATACATTGTCCATCACATCATATTTAAGATAAAATTCTAAGGTTCAAGAAGTGGAAGATCACATCGAGCATCAACAACAAGTTCCCCAACTCTTAAAGGATAACCTAAATTTGGCATAAAATCGAACGAAACAACAGGCAGATCAACATCGCAGCGAGAGAAGTTTTGATGTAGGAGATTGGGTATTTTTACGGCTACAACCATACAAACAAATGTACCTCAACAAAGATAAGAAGGATAATAAATTATTGCTATGGTCCTTACAAGGTGTTGTAAAAGATTATTACTATGGCATACAAATTGGAGCTTCCTACTTCGCCTCGAGTGCACCCATTTTTCCATGTTTCATGCTTAAATAAGGTTAGAGGTGACAAAATTCTAGTTCAAACAATATTGCCAGAACTTGATGATGAAGGAAAAATCATATTGGAACCTGAAGCAGCCACGGAAACAAGAAATCGACAGCTACGAAATCGATCAATTTAAGAGTATCTCATCAAATGGAAAAACTTACTCACTGAAGATTCCACATGGGAGGATGAGAATTTTATACAGAATCATCCATAGCTACTCAAGCATTGAGGACAACACTTTTTTGAAGGAGAGAGGCATGTTAGGTCCCTATATTACTAGTGTAGTCCCTTATTGTCGTTAGTGTAGCCCCCTTATTATTGTTGTACACCTGTAGCCCCCATATTTTTATTATTGTGCCCCATAAAAACCACTATTGTTATTGTTGTACCCTTACATTATTATCGTTAGGTCCGCTAGGATTATATTTTGACCCCATGGACTCCTATATATAGAAAGGGGTTTTTTTTATTTGTATCATCCAAGAATTGTTCATTTATGTAATGTAAATGAGGTTGCCCCCTCGAAGTGGCTGATTTCTAAGGCATTGATATCTATTTTATTCTATTTTTGGAGTTGGTTTCATAACATTACCTAACCCTGAGACCTTCAACACATAGCATCACTCCCCTTTGTGTCTTTAAGTGTTTGAAATTTTATATTGTTCCAAGTTTAGATTTTGATTCATCCATGGCTAACAAATAAAAATTCTCATCACATTACAAGGTGTGAATAGCACTTCATGAAATCATGACCAAATTGATAAATGTGATAAGGGGAATTTACAATTAGGATGGTTTTAGTCCAAAAAAAAAGACTAAAATAGATGTTGAGTGGAAGAGAGAAGTTGATAAGAAGAGAGGAGCTATGTAATATTTGTAATAAGAGGCCAACCAAAAGCTAATTTGAAGAAGTTATGAAAGATGTGGGATGTTCCTAAACTAAAATATTTTAAAATCACATAAAAATATGTTATTAAGGGCATGCTCATGCATTTTAGGCTAAATTCATAATTATTTGGTCCAAAATTAGGTATTCAAGTTTACTTCATTATTTCAAGACCAAATCCACATTCATAACTAACTATATCTATGTATTTTTGGATATATACATGGATGCAACACTTACATTGATATTTTAATATGAAATCAATATATATAACATACTAAATTTCCCCTTTGCAAATTCTATCTATATAGTTTGAAGAAGTGAAGAAAGATATAAAATAATCCAAAGGAAGTAGAAGTTGAGCTTACCATAATATTATAATAATAATGTTTCTCTTATCATTCTTGAAACCACAATTCTAAACATTTAAACTCCCCATTGAAGTTAATGAAAAATTTTCATAAAAAAATTGATATAGCCCACATGATTCATGTTATTGTGTATGCTAATTTGGAGATGGCTCAATGGCCATAAGAATCATACTTGATGGAATTTTAGTTGAGCATGCAAATTTACATGAAGAGTATAATTTTCAAGTAAAAACATCCCAATGAGAAATGCAGAAATTCCCCTTAATGAGTGGTTGAATGGTTACTAATGAAAAAATCATGATTGCATTGATGTAATGTGGGAAAAGACAATGAAAGATGTATTTGATGTTCCCCTCCACTACCATGGCTTTTCAACTTTTCAGTCTCATACACTCTGGAATTTTAAAATACACTTTTGACTTCCTCATCATTACCACTATCCTTATTATCTATGTCAACCACAACCTTCCTCCACAAGGTGGAAGCATCATGGCATGGATTTTGAGTAGGTACTAAGTATAAATTAGAGATTCCAAGTGAAGGCGTATTTAGATTGACATGGTTGTCAATTCTAATTGAACTTTTGACCCAACTAATAGTCATAAACTTTGGTTTCTCCATTTTTTTTCCATCACCATACCTTCAGTGAAGGATGGATATATTTGTTCTTTACCATTTCTATTTATGGCTAGAATAGGACCATGCATTCAACTATTCACTTTATACTAATCACATTATTTCCGAGCTAGGGGATAATGCTTAGACTAGCTTTAAGTTGGAAACATCTGGAATTATATTTTATTATTAAAATGATAATGCTTTAAATTGTAATTAGATAATGATAATCTATGATTAAGCTCTAAAATTCCATGTATGCACCTAAAACCAACAACAATGACAATGGTGCTCGCATCTCAATTATCAAGTTACAAGTTCCTAGAAAATGAACCCACCATGTAATTCCATCCATATAAAACTATACAATATTAAATTAGAAAATTTATACTTACATCTATGAGTTATGTGGAACTCCATGTCTAGAAATCATTTCATTTTTCATTTCAATGCCAATTTAACCCTTAAATAAATAAAACATGAAACACAGTGAGATTGCTTTAGTAATGTTAAGTGTTGTTCAACTTGATTGCATTGTGGCTTAGTAATTTATATCTATGCATTGATTATGCATCTATCCTCTCAAATCGAAAAATGACCATGAGGCCCCCATAATCTTGTGACAAATTATTAGTGTTCCCTTGGTTATCCCCTTCCCAAGGCTTAGGTGTATTAATTTCTATTCCTATTTGATGTATAGTTCATGGGTAAGATTCCCTTTGTTTTTTTCTCATTGGTGTCCCCTTAATTATCCCTTTGCCTAGGCTAAGGTGTATGAATGTGTATTCATATTTGTATTCTAGTGCCTAAGCAAGGTACCCTTTCTTGTTTTAATATGTCACACTTTGGTCATGTATATTCCTTGGTGGGTACATTAGGTGTACATTATCTTCCTTGCCTTGGATCAACCTAGACATTCATGCTTCAATAGTCCACCTTAGTTGGTAAAATACACACTATCCAAGGTTCTTAATGTACACATATTTATTGTAGGGATGCAAAGTTTGATGGGATCAAATGTTATTTCATTTTTTTAATTCCACTCCTATCACACTATTTTTAGGTTGTACAAATGATATATGTTTGTCTCCTACAAATCAACAATCAGAGTGCATAATTTCAAAAAAAACTCATGGATTTATTTGAGACTAATAGATCCCTTGATTTGACCCATGGATTATTAGTTTCACCACCTTACACACCCTTGCTGGTTTTATTGGCCTATAAATTTCCCTTTTTCATACTTAGTTTGGGTTTCACTTTTTGTTCTCAAGATATCACTAAAATTCCTCTATATTTTTGTTAGGATTTTTAGCGATTTAAACTCTGAATATGCATAAAGTTAGAACTCAACTAATAATCTAGAGGGGAAAAATATCTCTTAACCCAAGTATACATGTTCAATGCCTCTCTGTATGCTCTTCCACTCACTTTCCAAGAGATCCCTTCTTACCTAAGTATGCATTTAAGGAATGCTCATCTTATCACTAAGATTACATTTAAACCATGACACCTCCAAAATTTTATACAAATTAGTAACCCAACTCCAACATTTTGAGCCATCGAGAATAATCTAGGACCCCTCTATTCATAAGAATAGTTCTCCTCCATATTACTGTTGAGATTTCGTATAGTTGGTGTAGCATCAGGTGTGATCTAGCCCTGAAATTTTGTGGAGGGGATAAGACACACTTGAACTCCAAAACCCAGAAAGTGTTTAGTGAAATTTCAGCTGGTGTTCAATTTATTCTAATAATTATTTATTTTAATGGATTTCCTAAGTCTAAACTTACGAAAATTAAATAATTAAAGTGAAATAATTAACACATGTACTGAAATGTTCTAAAAGACACGGATCAAGCAATATTTTAATATCATTCGTTGATGAGTGTTTTAATCTCAACCATTGATGAGATCATCGAAAAAGTATAAGAGAATGGCTTGAGGGTCAGTTGGATACACACACACAGTTGCAGAACTGAGAGATTGATCTGGAATTCTAGGGAAAGTTTTGCTAAGAATTTTCGAAGGAGTTTTCTACAGTGAGGGGTAGTATTGGCTGAGGGGATTATCTAATCCCAGAGCCAAGAGTCAACAAGAGGCAGAGCAGCAGCAAACAAGGACAACGTAGAGGAGCATAGAGCAGCAGCAATAGCTGCGCAGCCGCTACGCAAGCCAAGGAAAGGGCAGCGTTGCAGCTCCAGAGGGTTTCAGAATTATGCAAAGGGTCTCTAGGGCCAGCATAAGGCCTATGTCACCCTCTCTAGGGTTACGCAGTCCCTCTCTGGGCAGCGCAGTGGTACACAGAGCCTATCAGGGCTAACCCTGGGGCTTCAGGGGCAACGCTGGGGTGTCTAGGGCCAGATCCAGGCCGAGTCTTGTAAATCTCATTTGAGGGTGTGGATCAATCATATATTTGGTCTTGGAATAGTAGGTTACCTGCATATTTATTTTATTATTTGTTGGGTTTTCCAAATCTGGAACCCAGATTTGTTGTACTCGGATTCTACTTAAAAAAATAAACCCTCATATCTACCGCACCGATTTTCCCATTTGGGTTTTTCCGAAGACTTATGTCCAAAAATCCATGTGTCACTTTGTTTGAATGAGCATAGTATTAAGTAAATTATATGCATGTGTATATTTTTAGTTCTGTTTACTTTGTTATTTTCTGAATCTAATTTCTAAAATAACTTGTATAATTTAAATCAAGTAGGAGAAGTAAACAATGATACTGCAATAGAATTCTCACATGGTATCAGAGGGATATGAGATCAAGCTGAATCTCCAGCAATCAACTAAAGAATATTTTTTCTATAGGATAGCAGCAAAAGCAACATAGATCCGGAAGGAGCAACTTCACATTAGGATGACGCGGATCCAGTGATCATATTTGGATCAAGGAGCTAAGTGATAGCTCAAATTTCAAAGTGTTCAAAGTAGTGTTGAACATGAGCGACCAGATAGATATCGTCTTCCTAATTCCATTGCCGTGAACGGTTCGAAAAACCAACACCGTATGAAGAAGTTATCGCAATTTGAAAATTCGAGTAAACTGCAAATTTTGGCATTTGACCAAGGTTGACTAGTCAAAGGTACAGTCAGCAAAAAGAATATTCCTTGGAATATTCCTTTCGAGCCAATTGCATGCTAACAAGTGTCACAATTTTTATTGGTGGAGTTTGAATGAGCCAATCAAGAGGTGCCACGTGGCCAGCCCTAAGGCCGCCACATGGTCCTTGAACTGCGTCGTAAAATTTTTGGGACTCTGCCAGGATCAATCGTGTGACCTACCACCGAGCGCATGCATGCCTTTACCATCTCCCCTAAGCTTGGTTCTTAACCACTACAAGGCATTGGTTCTATTTAATTTTTAATTGTTTGGTATGCGGGGGAGTGGAGGGGCCATCCCCTCCCCATATGGCCTTAGCCCATGCCCAAGGGCTAAAAACTAATGGCATAGTTTAAACCATTCGCAGTCTGCGTGGTCTCCCATACGAGTTCACATGGTTAGATGTTATGTTATCTCTAACAGTTTAAAACCTCACCATTTTCCATAGCATTTGGGGTTGTCACATGGCATGGGTTTTAATGCCAACAAGTCCACCGACGATTTCGTTCAAACCGTGAATTAAACTCCAGTTCGAAACCTAATCCCAGTTAAAGCGGAGTTCCGCCAACCTTCAACGGTTAGTTCGTGGTTTGGGTTGGCATGTGGCCACCAAACCACTAACCTTTAACGTTGCGATTAGGAAAGGCGAATTTGATGGCGGAGGCACCAATGGTGGCGAGCTTTTCTATTTTTGGATTTTTAACTGCAGTTGCCCCACATTTAGTGGAGGATATTGGGGGACATTGGGCAGAAAACTTCAATGAGCTCTATCTTGAGCATTAGTCAACCATTATGAGTGTGAATAGTCAATTTCGACTTTCTTGGACATTCCAGAGCCATTGGTGAGGGTTGCAGAACCATCAGAGAACTTATGGGTGATATTTTGCTTCATAGAAGTTCTAGGGGCCATCAAGAGCCAGCAGTAGAATGAGGCCAGGCCAGGGTAGTTAGAGGCCTTACTCAAGAAAAAAATAGTCATTTTTGGATGTTTTAGACATTCTAGAATTATTGGTGAGGTTTACAGAGCCAGCAGAGGACTTCTGAAGGCTGAAATTCTTCAGGGAAGTTCCAAGGGCCACCAGGAGAATGAGGCCTAGCCAGGGTAGCCAGTAACCATTCTCAGCAAAAAATAGTCTATTATGACTATTTTGAACCTTTTGAATCAAATGGAAGGAGTTTCAAAATATTTTGGAGACTTATAAAGGTCGAGATGCTTCAAGGAATTTTTCAGTGAGCCCAGAGCCACAGGGTGCCACTAGGTGTTGGGGGCATAACTAGAGCAGCCAGAGGCCTTTTTCAGCAATTGAATAGTCTATTCCGACTATTTTTTACATTATGAATCCAATGGAAGTATTTTCAAAGCAATTTGGAGACTTATAGAGCTGAAGAAGCCACAAGGAAGCTTCGGGCAGCCTAGGGCCAACAGGGGTTGGAGGCCTAGATTGGGGAGCCAGAGCTCATTTTGAGAAAAATGATCAGTCTATTTTGGATGTTTGATATATGTTGGAGACAGTAGAAAATTTTTCAGGGATAGAAAATGATTTATTAAGGAGTTAGTGCCACAGAGAAGTTGAGGGAATCTTAAGGGCACCAACAAAAAAGGTCAAGTCAAAGGGAGCCTAGGTCCATCTTCAAAGAGATACCACACATTCCAAGGGTAGCATGGCATTCTAAACCAAATGATATAGTCCAAACAACCATTGGAGTTGAGTTAGTAACTTGTAAAAGAAATTTTCCATCATAATCCCAAAGAGCCAAATCAGTTGACATAGGCTCAAGGAGACGTATCCCACAACATTTGGGTGAATTCCTTTATTAAATTTGTTGTTTGTGTTGATTCTTATTTTCTGCACTTTATGGCTGTTGTACATGCTTAATATCAGCAAAAACATATTTTTAATTCCTCACACTTAAAGCATTAAAAAAGTTTAAAACACATACACCTTTTTCAAGTATTCAATTCTGCACAGTCAAGTATAAGCTAGATCTTAATTTGTTTAACTGAGTGGGAGGTGTTTGCAAAGCATATTAAGTTATCCACCCATGTTCACATCATCCAGGAAAGGATAGAATTTCATATTCCTAAGGCCATTAGGCTTACACAGAGCCTTCCCAGGCTAGCGTAAGGACTGCGTCACCCAGTCTGGGGTTACGCAGTCCCCTTCTGAGCAGCGTTGAGGCTGCGCTGGGCCAGTCAGTGAGACGCGGTCTAGTATTATTTCTATTGCAGAAAGCCTTGAAAAGATCTGGAAGTAGTTCTTAAGATCTTCAGCAGTTCTGGTGTGGTGGAGATTTTGTCAGTGCAGAAGTGTGCCTAGTTAAGTCAGCAAAGGTGGGAGGAAGACAGCTACTCAGCAGATCTGAGCCAAAAATATATGAGATTTGATCAGGAGGGTGATCAGAGAGTTCTATCTGATAGTGTTTGGGTGGAATATTTCCAAGAGGAAAATCAGTTTTCAGAAGAAGCAACTACCAGAGGGTTTCTAGTCACCAAGAAACCAAGATCCAGAGTTTCTGTAACCACAGAAAGAGGGAGAAAGAGTATTGTTTATTGTCAAAGCTATATGGATTCTCATGGGCTGAGAGACCAAGATGGGTTGGACGGTCTGTCCAACTTTTTCATCTAGAGGGCAAGGATCATATGATTCCTAGATGAGTACGACATCAAGGACCATGCAACGAGTGTTCTAGTTGTGCCTACAGATCTTGATCCTCTAAATAAATTTAAGGAGAATCAAGTGAAGACTAAGTGTTTGATCATCGACAGAGTGAAGGATCACATTGTACCACATATTGCTGAAAATAACACGACAAATGACATGTGGGTCACTCTAGAAGCGAGGTATCAAGGAAGCTCAGTCCAACGGAAAATTCTCTTAGAGAATCAGATGAGGCTTTTCTAGATGCGGAAGGGTGAGGAAGTAGATCATTTCCTTTTACGACTTCAGACCATCCGAGACCAACTGGTTAGCATGGGTGAAACTTCAAAAAGGGCTCTTAGTGATGACTTCCCTGAATGTAATCTCTGAGGAATGGGAAACATTTTTCCAGAGTATACTGGGTAGAGCAGTGTTACCATCCTGGGCAGACATGTGGTCTATCCTCCACCAAGAGGAGATCAGGAGGATCACCAAGAAGTAGAATATCAGTGGTGGGACAGTCTGAGTGAAGAAAGAAGAGGAATATTATGCAGCCCTTGCATCAAAGGAAAGAAAACAACAAGGGAAGAAGAAGAGGGACCTTTCCAAGGTCCGGTGCTTTAACTGTGGCGAACTTGAACACTTCGCCAGCACTTGTCCTAAGAAGAAGGACAAAGGATATTTTGATTCCAAGGTTGCAGCAATGAAGGATGATGGTTCTGATGATGATGCAGCCATGAGTTCTCATGTGCCTCAAGAGAAGAGGTGGGGTGACATGGATCTGTAGAGCATATACAAATAGTATGGCAGTATCCTTGAGTCAGCCCTACTCTTGGATCACATATGAGTTACAGGAGCCTTAAGACGGTAGCGGGATGAGTCAGGGGATAATTGCGGAAGGGAATATTGAAGCAAAGGGCAGTGATGAAGAGTTGGAGAAGGAGTAGCGTAATGCAAAATTAGTAGCAGCGTGGAGGCAGCAGCGTAGAGGGGTTTATGGGACTTCAGCATCACAGAGACGTTGTGCTCACGCAGTGCAGTGTTGCAGCATAATAGTAGCTTCAGGAGGACAGCATAAATCAGCAGCCAGGGAGCTTCAGTAATAGATGCAGCTTGAGTTATCTGTCAAACAGTTGGGCAAAAATCCTTCAGTTGCTTACTTCTTGGTAACTGAGTTGCAGTGCAGCAGTTAGAAGTGGCAGTGCTATGGGCAGCATGATGCAGTAATTTGAGAGGGAGCTGTAGTACAGATGTGGCTGTGTCAGTGGCAATGGCATGGGCAGTAGTACAGAGAGAAGCAGTGCAGTGGATGAAGGACAACAGGCCAAGCATCAACAACACAAAAACCAATAGCAAGATCATGTAGTGCATGGTGTGGGTGCATTTCTAGAGCACACTACGTGCTAAGAGGGAGTGTTGAGATTTTGTATAGTTGGTGTAGCATCGGGTGTGCTCTAGCCTTGAAATTTTGTGGAGGGGCTAAGACACACTTGAACTCCAAAACCCAGAAATTTTTTAGTGAAATTTCAGCTGGTGTTCAAGTTATTCAAATAATTAATTATTTTAATGGATTTCCTAAGTCTAAACTTAGGAAAAATAAATAATTAAAGTGAATTAATTAACACATGTGCTGAAATGTTCTAAAATACACAGATCAAGCAATATTTTAATCTCAGCCATTGGTGAGTGTTTTAATCTCGGTCGGTTATGAGATCATCGAAAAAGTATAAGAGAAAGGCTTGAGGGTCAGTTGGATACACACACAATTGCAGAACAAAGAGACTAATCTGGAATTCTAGGGCAGGGTTTTCTAAGAATTTCCAGAGGAGTTTTCTACAGTGAGGGGTAGTATTGGCTGAGGGTATGATTTGATCCCGAAGCCAAGAGTCATAAATAGGTAGAGGAGCAGCAAACAAGGACAACGTAAAGGTGCAGAGAGCAGCAGCAGCTACCAGCCACTATGCAGTCCAAGGAAAGGGTAGTGTTGCAGCTCCAGAGGGTTTCAAAATTATACAGAGGGTCTACAGGGCCAGCATAAGGCCTACGTCACCCTCTCTGGGTTTACACAAACCCTCTCTGGGTAGTGCAGTGGCACACAGAGCCTAGCAGGGCTGACGTTGGGGCTTCAGGGGCAGCGCTGGGGTGTCTAGGGAAAAATACGGGCTGATTCTTGTAAATCCTATTTGAGGGTATGGATCAGTCAAATATTTGGTCTTGGAACAGTAGGTTAGCTACATATTTCTTTTATTCTCTGTCGGGTTTTCCAGATCTGGAACCCAGATTTTTTGTACTCAGATTCTAGTTAATAAAATAAACCCTCATATTTTTTGCATTGGTTTTCCTGCTTTGGGTTTTTTCGTGGAATTATGACCAAAAATCCATGTGTCACTTTGTTTGAATGATCGTAGTATTCAGTAAATTATCTGCATGTGTAGACTGTTAGTTGTGTTTACTTCGGTATTTTCTAAATCTAATTTCTGAAGATAACTTGTATAATTTAAATCAAGTAGAGGAATTAAACCATGATACTACAATATAATTCTCACAATTACAATAGTAGTGGTCCAAGAATCCCTCCTTAAATTAATAAAAAATAAACCTCTGGATTATTAGTCAAGTTGTCATCCCAATAATGGACACCTTGGAAAAAAAACTTTATATTCCTCTCTATAAATATTAATTGTGATTTTTTTGTAACCCCTTGGTCCTATAGACCATAGCTACATGGTTTTCTTTGAATCTAGTTAAACCTCCTTTATTCAATTGTGGCCAGATCCAAAGAAACATCTTCAAGCCTTATGCCTTGCCTATGTTCATTGTTGAGTTAACTAGTAACAACATGTTATGAAGCTCTTTCACCTTCCGTTAGTTTTATTGATTTCCTAAGGGTTCCATGTATAACCTCAATATTCTTGTTGATTGGTGCATCACACATTTTATTGACCCTAAGGTTGATCAATATTGTCTTGTAACCCTTCTAAACACAAGACAACAAGACAAGCAATCTGATTTAACTTATATTTTTAAATGGTGCATTGTCCTCCATAACACAATGACTACCCTTTGAAATTATGATCATTTGATCATGTTGTATTCTAAAAATACACACACTTTTTAGTAGGCCAACCATATTATCATGTGGGATCATGCACAAGTAATGGCCATTTTGAGAGAAAGCAAACCTATGAATTTTCCATCTCATTTTTCAGACAAGAATGTAATGGTGATAAGTTAACCAATACATCCCCACCCACATCTAAAATTAATACCATTCTTATGAACAACACCAACGTGATGACTCCAAGATGAATAAGTAGTTGCATATATTGCACTTGTTACCTATTTATTCGTGTTTGTGGTTTAATTTCATCCTATGAGTGGCAAGCCTTGAACTTTATATACTTTAGCCACTATATAATTATATCATTGTTACATATATTGTTATCGAAAATTTATTTTCGAGGTTCCAAAATTTAAATTAGTTGTAATATCGGGGAAATTATTGGAAATTATCATAAAACTTTAAAAAATACAAAAATAATCATTTTTTCTCAATGTTTTAACTTCTAAAATAACATCAACATCAAAAAAACACATTGCCACGTAAAAATGAAAATAAAATTGATATATAAGATGTCAAGTGATACATCATATATCGATAATGAAATATGATATTTACCCTGAGTCATAAGACCTAATAGGATGATACAAAATCATATCAAATATATCTCATGAGATGAATCATGGCATTGAAAACAATAGATCCCCCCTTGTTTGCTTGATGGAAAATGGTCACAACATCCTCAACTAGACCAAATGATTGGTCAACCAAAAAATACATAAAATATTCAAACTTTGAAAAGAACATATAATTCATGTGCGTCCATATGAATCCAAATTATTATACACAAATATGCAAAAAAATTCATGTATATAGGAAGGGTGCATATAGCTAAAATATCATCGAGTTCAAGCCATAAGAAAAAATATCAATAGAAAGGCTCTAAATGGTCTCTAAAATCCAAAGAAAATCATGCTACAACAAATAGCTACATAACATCAAAATAGTTTCGTATAGTGGGATCCTCCTCAGAAAGGTCACCCTTTGAGCATTAAAATAAGATAGCAAAAGCTTAACATTAATCAATTATTTTTCCTGAGTGAAGTGTACATTTTTATTAAGGTCATGAATAATTGAGTAAACTATACATTTTTACTAGGGTCTTGAAGGAGGATATCAACAGACAATGCCACCAACATTGAGGTACATAGAGGACTTGGTGATCTTGATTAAATGTTAGTTCCATACCCTTGTGAATCACAAAATGTAGTAGAAACATTGCAATCCCACCAATCCTAAAATCATAAACAATGTTAAGTCTGTTGGAATTTGAGTGGGATCTAAAATTCCACTTTCTCCTTATGAAATCCAATGAGGTTGGAACCACTCTAAAACATCCCAAGTCAATTAATGATAATGTTAAAAATTGAAGTAAAAGAATGAAAATGAAAGATAAAGGAAAATGTCACTTTTACTTTAATAATTTAATAATACCATTAACTACTAGGTTACGTATCTCTTGATATGAATCATGGGAAATGAAAACAACAGATTCCTCGTGTTTTCTTGATGGAAGTAGTTAGAGTATCCTCACAACTCAATCCTCTAACTCACTTTTAAACAATTTGGGTAAAAAAAAATTGTCAATAAGTTGAAATTGACAAAGACAGGATGATAATTTCGAAATTATCGCAATAATTTCCCAAATGATCACGACAATTGAAATTATCATGATAATTTAAAAAGGGAAAATTATAATGATAATTACTGCCAACATTATTGCAAAGGTTGGTTTTGATGATATTATCGTGAGAATTTCAATAATATTGTAATAAGTGCAACACTGAATTTTAGTAGTTATATTTATGTTATTTTATGGACTAGTTGTTATTCATTGTCGATAGCTAGGCTTCTCGTGATTTTTTTAATATGAAATGATTTCTTTATATGAGTCAAAAAGTAGTGATCAACCTTTTTCATAAAAAGAGCACATCATTCTAGGCTTCCATATCAGATATATGCTCGCCACCTTAATGGGCACCAAAAATGACCTATTTTCTATATTTACCTTTTTCCATCCACATAGCCTTTTTGAGCCTATCATTGCCCATAATGATTCATTTTTTTCTCATACATGTTCTCCCACATTTTGTGTCGATTTAGTGAATTATGCTTGTGCATTTCAAGGAGATAAAACATTTTACTCTTACTCATGAGGATGGTTGTAAACTGATACATTAGGTTGTTATACAAGATGTTGCTACTCCGAGTACATTACAATGTTGCTACTCCTGGTGTGTTTCAGTGTTGCTACTCAAAAAATGTTATGGTGTTGCTACCCTAAAAGTGTTGCAATGCTTCTACTCCGAGCATGGTAGAGAGTTGCTACTGCTAGCATGTTGTAGTGTTGATCCTCCCGATTTGTTGAGATTTTACTACACTTGACTTGTTGTAGTGCTTCTACTTCCAACATGTTGCAATCATGATACTCATGGCTTTTTACGGTGCTACTACCCCAAGCACATCCCCTATTGTGTCATGACACCATGATTCTGAGGGAAGGACATGACACAATTTTCACCTCCTCTATAACATCCCCAAGTTAAATACCATGTAAATAAATAATGTATGGACATTATAAAATAAAAAATCAAACGAAGGTCATGGGACACATATTCAAATCTGAATGAGGGGAAAACTATTCAATTGGGATCCACTTGTGGTAACCAATTTATTAGCTATGGAAATTGGCATTGGAAAGAGGAAAATGGAAATAAATGGTAGATTAATTATTACAGACCAGAAACGACATGTGGAAAAAATGCAAAAGAAATAAAAGAAAATGAAATAAATTCCACTTCAAAAGGTGGGGAAGAGGAAGAGACAAGAAAAGAAAAGAAAAAAATAGTAAAATAATATGCATGCAAGTAAAAATGAAGTAAAAGGAAAAAAAATGCAGAGACAACATTCTAGCATTCTTTTTAGGGGAAAAGAGAGGAAAAGGAGAGAGAAAATTATATTAAAAAAAGAGTACTATACAGCAACACTAAGGGAAACAACGAAGGAATACAAGCAAGGAAATCAAGTAGCAAAAGAGGAGTTTGTGTGGCAGCCAAGAGGAATTTTTGGTCAACAGTAAGTAAGGGCATGAAATAGTTGTGGATTTTGCAGGTAACAATGTGCATGTTTGATTCCTGTAGGGATTTGAATGCATGGTTCATGCATTAGTTTATTGCTCATTTATGTTGTTGTTGGCATGAGATTTTCCTGGATTGATGGTCATGTACAACCTTGCCTTATGCCATTTCCTAGATAGTCATGATGTATTGGGTTCCATGTTTTGTTGAGCTTTGGATTGTCGATATATTTTGGATCCTAGTTGAGGTGGTCTTAGGAAAATCCCAAGGGTTGAGGGTGGAGATGACTTTCTCTGGGAAGCTCTTGATAGGTGGGTGGAGACAGGAAATTTCCTCTGGGTATGGTGAAGAAATTTTGAGGCGTCCAAGCTTATATTTATTTTGGTGACTTTTGGACCTGGTATTGGGTAAAATTATTGTGGTATGAGGATGGAGGTGGTTTTCCTATGTATTCCCTATATGGTTATGTTTTTTTATCCCATGTGATCCCACATTCATGCTTGGAATATGGCATGGGGTTGATTGGTTGGAAGAAAGATTTGATTCAACCCAATATATGATCAGGTGGAATGTGGAATTCCTTGACTTGGTTGGCACTATGCATATGTTATTATGTGTTCTTATTAATGAGATCAATGAGCACAAGTTTTGGTTTGATGTGTGATTACGTGACTGGTTTTTCATGGCTTCATTTTGGTTAAATGTTGGTTACATCCAAAGTTTATTTCTTATGATAATATGTGCTCTTGTTATTGGCCTTTGTCATGGTTTGATAAGTTATTGAATAGTTTGCATGAATGCATGAGATAATATGTGTTTGTTACAGGTAGTATGAGAGGGAAGTAAGCCTTCTTGATGAACATATGATGAAACTAATGTAAACGTGAAAAAATTATGCATTCATGACCTACAGATACTATGTTTACAAAGTGTTTGTATAAAATAAATGCCTATTATGTGTTATGTAAGCTTGAGAGGGAACAGAGCGTGAGGAGTCAAGAAGCTTGTTAACAAAGTTCTGGGCAATTCTGGGCAGCTGCCCTGTAGGCTAGCCTTAAAAAATTTGGAACAATTTTGTGGCCACATTGTCTTAATTGGGAAATTTCAGCCATAGTCGCACACAGGATGGGTTGTGCATTCGATTGCAACCCTCTAGACGCACTAGTAGGCATGCATGTGTGCGACTAGGAGGTTTATCAAGGTTGAGAATTAGTTCAATCCCAAGAAAATGATCACCATGGGAAATTGGGTTGATGGCGGTGTGTTCATGTGTCCTTGGGTGGTTGCAGTAAGTTTTTTACAAGTGGACCCCATTTCCATAACTGAATCTTGGAGGTTGGGTCATGCATGGTAACTCTCAACTCATGTTTACCCTAGTAAGTATGTAAAAGTGGGTAATTGTGGGGTGGGGTATTATAGAGTGGTATCAAAGTAGGGTCACATCACTGGACCTCAAGATAAATTCATATTTTTATGCATGCATGTTAGTTACCTATATGTTCATCATGCATGTGCACCAATTATTTTATTGTTATTGCTATTAAATCCATGTACATGATGATGTACAGTTTGGTGTCATTATTTTGATTCATATATGATTTTATATGCTCATGATATTATATCATGTTAATTTGGATTGACCTGTGTAGATGCAATAGCATCATCAACTATAAATTGAGGTAATGCTTTTTATCATGCCTTTTATTTGATTTATCTATCAATGGTATGTTGTGGGAAATAGAATGCCAAGAGATGAAGAGTTGAAGATGGAAGAAATTAGTTGGATAAAAGGGAGAGGGAGACTCTCCTAATATAGTAGATACATTAAGAGGTATGAGGGCAGATATAATAAGTTGTAAAGATAATATTTTATTGAATCCCAGGAAAGGCTTGCAAAATCTCAAGAAAATCAAATTGAGGTTAATGCAATTATTCTTCAAAGTATTTCAGATTTACATAAGCATGGAAAATTGGGGACCAATCATGGAGATAGATATGAAGAAAATAATAATGGTGTAGAGGGAAGTTGGTCTTAGAAAAGGTATAGGATGGATAGGGATGATACAATAAAGAGTGGAAGATTCTTAGGTACAAGCGAGAGGATGGCTTGTACGTATGGATTTTATTCTAGCTCTACCTCTAGGAGACGTCATCACCATCACTGCCAGCATCATCATAGGAGGAGTTAGAAGGAGTATCCTCCAAAGGAATTAAATAAATAACAGCACCATACTTTTGATGGTGAGATGACAAAATCAGAAGATGCATAAGTGTGGCTGCTTGTAATGAGAAAGAAAATTAGACTTCATGATTACTTAGAGAATATGAAGGCCAAGATAGTTTCTTTTAGTCTCAAAGGGAAGATAGATATCTAGTGGGAATGTAAAGAATTTTAGAGGCATCAAGGAAGAGAATATGACTTAGGAATAATTTGAAAGACTCTTCAAAAATAAGTACCTGTCTGAGATGTATCATGATGGAAAGGTCAAGGAATTCTATGAGCTCAAGATGGGTTCCATGTCATATGAAGAATATAAAACTAAATTTCTAGAGCTATTGAGATATGTGCCATATATCAAGGATGAGAAAGAAAATATACAAAGGTCCATCAGTGGATTTCCATTAGTAGTCAATGACCGTATTGATTTTGATGAGCCTCGGTCATTGGAATAAGCCATCAAAAATTTGAAGCATTGATATGAATAGTCAAATCACAAGACAAAGTTCAATTATGACTAGAAGGGTGGCAAGAAGACTAAAGGAAAATTACCCAAGAAGCGAGGAATATCTCAAGATGTAGATGAGAAGGAAAATATGGCTCCTCATAAGAAGTCCAATGAAGCTAAGAAAGGACGTGGGTCTCAACCTATGGAGCAGCAAAATAAGGGCAGTGGTATAGAAACATTCAGTGTTGGACTTGTGGTGGATAACATCACAAGAGAGATTTTCCATCATATTAGGGTGGCAGGCCTCATATCTACCGTGCAACGGAGGCATGGATAGTTGAGGATGTAGATTAAGGCATTCCTTGGATTTATGCAGTAGTTGATAATAGGTAGGCAAACCACCAGGCTTCCATAATCGAGATGGAAGGTAATATTTGTGATCAATTTGTTTTTATTCTGATTGATCTAGGATCAAATTATATCTATATTAGTCCCAAACTATTGGATTAGTTTCATTTGGATAAGAAAGTGCATGCAAAATATTAGTTGGCGCAGTTGGCTACATGGATCAAGAGAAGAGTTCATCATTGAGTGAAGTCTTGTGCATTTGAGCTTAATGGAATGCCTACATCAACAAACCTTAATTTGCTTCCTTTGGGTGCATATAGAATTCTTTTGGGCATGGATTATGTTATCACTATAAATTTTAATAGACTAACCACCATTGTATCACTGTTTTCAAATTTTTCTTATTTCCTAGCCTATGTCGAAGTTCTAGTCATTTTCAATAAAAAGCCAAAAAAGAGTCTCAAAACCAAAAGATTTTTTAATTTTTATAGGTGGTGTTGTGTCTCATGTTCATAAAAGAAGTTAAAACCATTGTTTTGACTTAGGTTAATTTTGAAGGCTATTGGTCATTTCTATAATGAAATTATAGTTTCTCTTTCCGGAATAATAACTACCTCTATTTAAGTTTCATTGGAAACACAGTGATATAATGAAGGGAAACTATTTCTCCAAATTGAAGGTCACATTACTAACACAGTGAAAAGAGCAGCTATTGCACTGTGGTTTGGTTATATTGCAATACAGAGATAAAGGCAGCTATTTCCCAGGCATTAGGAGCTGCAAGGAATATTTTCAAGGAAAAGATCATTCCTCTTTAAATATGATTAAAGATCTCCTATCTTATAACATGATTATTATTTTTAACAAGATTGATTATTTTTTACTTAAGAAAATTATTATAGGTGAATGGTTATAGTGTTAATGCAACTAAGCTATAGCTACCCTACTAAGCTGAAGCGGAGATCATGGTACAAGGTATCAATTATTAAATGATGCAGTGGAGTGTTATGCATTATGGGGTGACTTGGCGCTTGTATTCAAATTATTTCAAATCGTGCCATTACACCAAACCATGATTAGAGGCACGGAATCCGAGGATTAAGTTTGATTTTATATTGACTGAGGTTCTCTGTGGAAGTTATAGCTAACAGGAGTCACGTCTTCCAGCAACTAGTTTATCATTCCAAGGTAAGAAAGTAGGGCTCCGTGTAGGGTTTTTCCTCCAGGTTAAATAGTTGTGCGTTTAGAGGGAGATTAGATGTTGAGAAGTATTGGAAAAGCTGGGAATGTTAATAGGTCCAAGCCAGCAAACACTAGGTTTTTTGATGCTAGAGCCAAACCTCAATTTAAATCAATAGTTTGGTATAAGTTTTTGAAGAAAAATTCTAAAGAAAATGTGGCCTTAGCACAGGCTTTTGCCGAGAGCTTTGATGGAGATAAATTCAAGCTTGCGAGAAAGACTTTCAAAATATCTGAAGCCATCATAGACCGAGCTACTCAAACCTCGACCACTATAGAATGCTGGTTCAAGAATAAAATGCTTCCAACAAAAGTAAGTCCCTTCCTCAAACCTAAACATGTGAATTTCAAATGGAATCCAACTGTACAAATTTCTTGTTTTAGGGCTGAATGCCAACATGTGATCACCACTGTGCAATGCTACATTACATGTGAGGGTAGGTTCTCCTTTGTCCACCATTACCAAATGATATTTCTTGCTCATATTTTAGGAGACGAACCTATGAATTTTCCCTACTTCCTATACATATCCTTGCTTAAAATTTCCTTGAAGTTGCATAAAATACCTATCTATTCCTTGCACAACCTATATCATAGGGGTTTAATTAAAATGTCGATTGTCTACCAGCATAAAAAGAAAAATACCACCTGGGATAAATTCCTGACAGAGGAGGGGTTTGGTAGTATCAACTCTAGGAGGAGGGTAGGGAGACCCAAGAAGCAAAATTCCAGTGAAAAAACTGGCACAACATATGTGCCAAAAAGTTCACATCCAAACCCTATCCATGCATCAACTTTCTTCCAAGTTGACCCTCCCTCCATGTCAATCAGAAGGAAAACTAGAAGCTCGACTAAGAAAGATGGAGACCCTATACCTATGCCAACAGCACAACCAGTCAATGAAGCCCATATCAACAGTTCACCAATGTGAAGTTCACCCAAGGAACCTCAAGCATTAAGGTCATTTATGGAGAAATATAAAATAAATTGAAGCAGAGAGATACTATGCCTCCTAAAAATTATGTGTCAAAAGGTAGGGAGCAGACAACTTCCTCTTCAAGAGGAAAACCTAGGAAAAATCTCATCATGATAGAAGAACTTCCAGAGGAAATCAACCCTGGAGTTCTAACTTATGAGCCTATTTTTCCTCCAAAGGAAGTCAACCCTGGAAAAAAGAGATCAAGCGATGTTTCTAAAGCAACTCAGAAAACTCAACCAAGCAGTGATACTTCATTCACAAAATCTACTCTATCACGGGTTTTGCTATCTCTTAAGAAAGGCAAAAATAAAATGTCAGAGGTTGTCATAGAGGAAGAGCCTACTTTAGCTCAACTAGTCTCCTCCATTAGCTCTTCAGTCAAGAAGAGGAAGAAGACTGTGATACATTCATAATCCTCTTATGAAGATAGCAGTGACACTGAATATACAGAATCAGAATTTGAGGAAAGAGAATCTAGCAGATTCATGCATGGAGGTGTTGTTAACAACACATCTTTGGGGTTATGCTTGTAGGTTGTTCTGACCACAAAAGAAACAGTTCTTTATGGCGAGATGCCCCTTTAATTCCTGAAAGATAAAACGAGATGCTAATAAACAAAGTCATTAACATCCATTAAGAAAGCAATTAAATTGAACATCATTAACACGAGTACAAGAAACCATAATGCATAAATGATGCCATTAAGAGTGCAGTTTCATTAATCAAAAGATGTTTGAAGCTGTATATAAATACTCATAGTGTTCGCACAACAAAACACATCAAATCCAAAAGCAGTTTCAACAGGTATCTTTATTCATATGCAAAAATAGTGTTATCTTTCAATACAATGCTCTATAGCTCTTGAGTCCCAAAATTTGTCCGGCCAACAGGTAAAAGGACTAAGTTCATTCCAAATCCCTACATCTAGAGTCCTCATACCAGGCCTAAAAATAAAATAAGATTAACCAGCAAGTTGATTTATAATCCTGCATTGAGAGATGAGATTATTAATGTTGAAGATAGTCCAAAAGATAAAACCAAGAAGAAAAAGACTCATCCAAAGAGTCAAACACAGAGGAAGAGGTCAGACAAGAGAGTGACTAAAGCTGAGGCCATCAGAATTTTTGCCTCTATTTTGGACCTCTAAAGAATGAAGAAACAAGGCCTTTGAAGAAGCTTTTCATTTTTGGGTTAATTTTCTATATTTTCGGAAATAGCTACTTTGTTTCAACAGAGGTAGCTATTATTTTTTAATATTAGTATATGATGAAAAGAAGTTTCTTTTTTGGTTTATTATCATAATGGTGACACCAAAGCAGGTGAAGTGGAGGAGATTTATGTTATGATAGATGCTATCAGGTGTCATTGATCAAGCTCCCTCCTCAATTTCAGAATTTTGTTTTGCACTTTTTGGGGAAAACAGCCACATGTCATCTTCAGCTATTGTTTTGCACTTTTTGTAGAAGTGGTGGTACCTGAAAGGAGGAGCAGTTTTCCAACATATTGCCACATCATTCAAGCCACTTCGAATCACAAGCCATCATGTTTTTTATTTTTATGTTGCACTTATGTTGCACCACTTTGTATTAAAGTTTAAGATAAGCCTCATCTTTTGTATGAGATTGTAATAAATTTTTTAGAATAGATTCACACCTTTTGTGGAGATGTTAGTATAATGTCTTTTGTATATATATGATAAATATCCATGAAGAAAAGGTTTGTGGTTTATGAATCTTTTTCTCATATGATCAGTGTACTTTTCAGTGAATGATATTGGGAAAGACTTTTGAGGACTTATTACCTACTTGACATGTGTATTGTTAATCTTTCCATGTGTTTCCACACCTCATCTTCTTCAGTTGCAGTTTGTAATTTCAGATTTTGTTGTATGTTTTTATCAGTATCTTGATATGTTTATGTATTTTGTCAACTTCTGTTAGTCTTACATGGTGAGATTTCTTGACGAGATATACATAATGAAAATTTAAAGAGTATTCCTTATGAAAGACACTTTTCATGATATTTCGATAAGATTATTATAAGTCTTGATATAGCCTTCTCTTGTTGAAATATTGTCAAATTGTTCCTTGTGTCATTTTTCACCAAAAGCAGTGGATTTCTGCCTTGCAGACCCACTTTCTATTCTTCTATTTCACACTCTCTTCTTTCCATAGGCTACAAACTTACCTTTTTTCTACCATATCAAGACTCAATACCCTCATTAGTATGACAGTGAACTTGACTGAAATCCCTTTTCAGTGATTGAGGGTTTAAACCACCTACAAATCATAAAATCCAAATCATTAAATTTCCTTAGAGCTTAGGATGTGACTGGTAAATCACTTGAAGTAGTCCAAGTGCTGATTCTAGCGCTAACATCTTTTGGTGCGTCTGCCATGGGAAAAAGGCCTTGAAACGAAGTATTCTCCCTAGTCTCTTGTTTTGAATTGTTGAAAATCAATTCTTGATGGTGAACAATAATTGGTGACTTAAAGAAGACTACCAATTGGTTCACCTAGGGACTCCACAACGAGGAAGAGGGGTTTCAAGACCTCCTACTACAAGGATAAATCATAGATCACCTACTGTGACTCCAGTTGCTGACCCATAGAAGATCATTAAAGATGCAAAAGGAAAACAGATATCAGTTGAAGCCACATCTCATTCAGTGAAGAAGGTACATAAAAATTACATTCCAAAGAAAAAGTTACCTTCATATACTTTAGAATCAAAAGAATTTTTAGTTTCGATAGATTATGCTGAAAAATCTCAAGATGAAACTGCTTCCCTAGAAAATAAAGTAGATGATGTTAACCTAGGCTCAGCTGAAATTTTTTCTCACTCATCATTTAGAAAATATGAGATAAGTACTATTTCATTCAAAGAGGAAAAAAAGAGGTTTTCAGTGTCAATAAGGAATCATAAGACTTTGTGCTGACAGAAGGGGAGTTAGAACAAGTATTGGCAATTGCACCTTTTCCTTATAGGGATTTTTTGGCCGAACAAGATTTTAAAACCATTCTAAATTTCCTTCAAACTCGTCCTAAATATCAACCTTTTTATTACCCCTCAACAATATTGTTTTCCTTTGTCTCGAAATCCAGTTGTTGGGTCATCCTCTTCTCATCCACTAGAAGGGAGTTTTCCTGAAGGCCTGAATTTCAAATTATCTGACTTTTTAGCTCAACAAAATAAATTTGAATTTACATCATCCCATTTGATTCTTCTGTAGAAGGCAAAACCAAGACCTCTTATGTTCATCTCTTTGAAAATCCACTCTTTTCAGTCCCAAAACTTGAAGAATTAGCCAAAGAATTCCAATTTTTTGTTGTCCCAAATCATATTCAAATTCCACAAATTGTAATTCCTAATTCCCAAATAGCAACAACAACCACTCATTCATCAATTGTACATCAGCAAACCATGGATCAGCCTTCCCTTCCCAGGATGCAGCAGATAGTGGCTGCAAGATATGCACCACTTTCTCTTCCTCAACCTTTGCAACCTCTTCCTTAAGGGGATTACCTGAAATATCTTCCAAAATACACAGGGGAGGGAGAAGGAGTTTCTGTTGAGGAAAATTTGGTTTCTTTCTATAGTTATGTTGATAACCAGAACATTGAACATTAAGATGTCTGGTCAAGACTCTTTTTTCAAAGCTTGGATGAAGAAGCTCGTAAATGGTTTAGAAGTCTGCCACCAAACTCAATAACAGGAATAGATGAATTGGAGGAAGTATTTGTGAAACAATGGGGTGATAGGAAATACTATGTGTACTAACTTATAGAGTTTGGAACTCTGAAAAATAATATAGATGATTCATTCACTGATTTTACAAAGAGGTTTAATAAAATTTATCAAAAAATTCCTGAAGAAATTAAGCCTCCTGAAACCACAGCTATGATAACTTTTGTCAATGCCTTAGATTATGAGTTTTATTTATGGTTGAGGGATGAGAAAGCACAAACATTGATGGATATGCAAGAGGTTGCAATTGGAGTGCGGTCTAATCTTATGGCTTCAAATAAATTTAAAATGGAAGAGGAGAAAGCAGCAAAGGACAAAAAGAAGATGAAAGAAGAAAAACCTTCTTCCTCCAAAACTCTTACAGCAGAAGAAAAGATTGATCAAATGTCCAGTTTGATCAAGGAACTTGCCTCTAAGATGACAAAATTGGAGTTAGAAAACAAACCAACTACTATAACCAATCAAAATAAAGCCAATAGAAATCAAGCTCCCTTTAGAATACCTTTTCAACCTCAACAAATCCTACAGCGCCCATGCAGGAATGCTGATGATCAAAATTTTCAGCCTCCTTTGAATAATTTTGTTGAAGAAGAGCAGCAAGAACATGATGAAGAAAATGAAGAAATAAACCTTGTAGGAGAAATGTCGCAATCTACTTGTTTGAATTTAGAAGAATATGAAGACCGCTCAAGGATATATCTGTTTTCAGATGATGAGAATGCTAAAATTCATGCACAAAATGATAAAAAACAGCAAGAAGCTCAAAACATAAACTATCCTCTGAGGTCTAAAGGTCCTGTTCAACAACCTCAACAAAAAACAGATTCTGACAAACAAGCTGTTAAACAAAAGGCCAAATTCAATGATGTCCCTCCACCTCATAATTATGCCCCAATCATCAAAATTTCTACAGAAAATAAAGAATTAGCTCCTCTTTATTTTAGTTTCAAATCAGAACTGAATAAAATTAAGATTAGTATTCCACTTCTGGAATTGTTGAAAAATCCAACATATAAAGAGTCTTTTAAAATTATGTTACAGCCACATCTCGCTCCTAATTCAGTTAATCTTGAGGATGAACATCCTACTATTTATTTAGGTTTCCATGTCCAAGACCACAATGATGATAATTCACTATCTTTCTATCTCTCACTCAATATACATGACAAATTGCTGCATAATTGTCTATTAGATTCTGGGGCTTCTCACAATATAATGCCAAGGAAAGTGATGGATGAATTAGGATTAGAAATCACCAAGAAATACCATGACCTATACACCTTTGATTCCAAAAAATTCAAGTGTTTAGGAGTGATTAAAGTCTTGGTTGTTTCTCTTACCCAACTTCCTATGAAAATTTTAGTGATGGACATCATAGTTGCAGACATACCTTTTAGATTTGGGATGTTGCTTTCCAGATCTTGGTCTAAAAAATTGGGGGACACCCTTTAGATGGATATGTCATATGCCACAATCCCAGTTTTTTGAGGAGAATTATGGACGTTGTATAGGGAGACCTAAATGGCATATATCCTCAGTGATCATCATAATCCCTCAAATCATCCTATATATGTTGAGGAGAAGGAATTGGGGTCATCCATATTACACCTTGTTGTTGATGATAACAATTTCCAGCCTGAAATCAGTGAAAAATAGAACTTCCAAGATACAAATGAGCAGCATTTCGAGGGAGGACAAATCTAGAAATTGTACTTTAATGGAGCCTCATCAAGAGAAGGATCGGGAGCTGGTGTAGTTCTCATTTCTCCCACTCAACAAAGGGTAACTATATCATATAAATTTTCTACCACTAATAACATTGTTGAATATGAGGCACTTGTTTTGGGTATGAAGGTAGCGAAATATTTTGGAGCAGAGCAGCTAGTTGCTTTTGGTGATTCATAACTGGTGATAAAGAAGGTGAGAAAAAACTATCAAGTGGAAATTTCCAAATTGAAGAATTATAGGAATGAAGTGTGGGACTTGATTAAGCATTTTTTTTAGCATTTAAAGTAAATTTTGTCACTAGAGAGGAAAATCAACTGGTTGATTCACTATCTATTGCTGCTAGAAATTTCAAAGTTCCTCTTGATGTCAAGGCAACATATGATGTTCAAATAAAAAACAGATCTTTTCTTCCTGATAATATCAAATACTGGTAAGTATTTGAAGATGACAAGGAAATTTAGAAATTTTTGGAGTGTGTTGAAGAGTTTGTAGACATTCAAATTGATGATGAGCAGGACATTGTTGAAAATCAAAACAGTAAGTCTTTCAAGAAAACCATAGCTGGGAAAGAATTATTCATTTGAAAACTAACTATATTCCTAAAGGCCTAGTTCCTTTATAGAGATTGTTTGACAATAATGATGTCTTTTTAAAGCTTGAAAATAAAACTGATGGAGAGAATACAATTGACTGAAATATTGGGACAGAAGATCATCCTAAATTAGCTAAAGTTTCTAAATTTCTTTATTTAGAAACTAGAACAAAATATATCAAGCTACTGAAACAATATGCAAATATTTTTGCATGGTCCTACAGTGAGTTGAGGACCTATGATAGAGGTATAATGGAGCACAAAATTCGTCTAAAAGCATATGCAAAGCCTGTAGCACAAAAAATAAGGCATATCAATCCCATGCTGCTCCATATCATTGAAAAAGAAATCAGAAAATTATGGGAAGAAAAAATAATTCTGCCTTTAAGATTTTCTAATTGGGTAGCTAATATAGTCCCGGTTCAGAAAAAGAATGGCGAAATAAGAATCTATGACGATTTTCGCAATCTGAACCAGTGTTCATTGAAGGATAACTATCCATTACCCAAGATGGATTATATTTTGCAGAAATTTGTAGGCTCTAAAATATTGTCAACGATAGATGTCTTTTCAAGCTATAATCAGCTTTCAATTGATAGACAAGACAGGGAAAGAAAGCATTTACTACACCCTTGGGCACATTCATGTACAACAAAATGCCATTTGGTCTTATGAATGTAGGCGCAACATTTCAGCGGGCAATGGATATTGCCTTTGCGGGAGAAAGAGATAGATTTGTAGTCATTTATTTGGATGACATTACAGTCTATTCAAAATCTAATGAAGATCATTTGAAACATTTGAAACAAGTTTTTGACAAATGCAGAAAATTTGGTTTGTCCTTGAACCCAAAGAAGTCATCCTTTGTTGTTCAAGAAGGAAAATTATTGGGACATATTGTGACAGAAAGTGGTATACATGTTGATCGAGAGATTTAGGTATTCAAAATTAGTTTACCAAGGAATAAAAAAGAATTGCAGTCACTTTTGGGGAAAATTAATTTTCTGAGGCGCTTTGTCCCAAATTTTGCAGAGCTAATCAAACACATAAATGTCTTGCTAAAGAAAGATGCATAATTCAAGTGGCGAGATTAAGCAAAAAATTATTTTTCAACAATCAAGTCTGCCTTGACTGAAGCTCCAGTTTTGATTAGTCCTGATTTTGAAAAATATTTTCTGATTTTTTCATATGCTTCAGAAGAAACAATTGTAGTTTTCTTGTTACAAAATAACAAAGAAGGTTTAGAATAGCCTATTTCATTTTTCAGTCGTGCTTTAAGAGATGTTGAATTAAAGTACAGCTTGACTGAAAAACAAGCATATGCACTAGTTAAGGCTTTAAATTATTTTCGATTTTATGTGTTACATTCAAAAATTGTTGCTTTTGTGCCAAATATCATTGTCAAAGATGTATTGCTACAGCCAGATACAGATGGAAGGAGGGGAATATGGTTGACCAAAATTTTGGAATTTGATATTGAGATCGGACCTACTAAATTAATAAAAGGATAATGCTTGTCTCGCTTTATGGTTGAATCTAACTGCAAGGCTCTAAATTTGAATATGGAGGTAGCTGAGGAAAAATATGGAGAAGGTATATCTGATTATCCTGAAATATTTCATTCCAATTTGTATAAGGATATAGTATACTTTTTGTTAAATTTCAAATGTCCCCCTGAAATGAAGAAGTCAAAAAGGAGATCTTTTAAATTGAAGGTTGTTAAGTATTGCATTTTGGAAGACCACCTTTACTGGAAAGAACTTGTGGGAGTCTTATTGAGATGTGTAAATGAAGTTGAGTCACAGGAGATTATGTCAGAGATACATTCAGGAGTGTGTGGAGGAAATTTGTATTGGAAAGCCACTGCAAACAAAATTTTAAGAGCTAGCTATTACTGGCCAACTCTTTTCTCTGATGTTTTTGCCAAAGTTAGGACTTGTGTCGAATGTCAAAAGTTTGTTGGTAAACAGAAGTTGCTTCCATTACCTCTTATTCCTATTTTAGCATATGTTCTTTTCCAGCAGTGGGGGTTAGACTTCATCGGTGAAATTCATTCGCCTTCATCAAGACAGCATAGATGGATTCTTACAACTACATATTATTTTACTAAGTGGATTGAAGTTGTTCCAACTAGAAATGCCACTAATATGGTAATAATAAAATTTATGTTGGAAAACATTATGTCCAGATTTGGTTGTCCACAGAAATTAGTGACTGATAATGCAATGGCTTTTAAGTCTACTAAGATGAATAGCTTTTGTCATCAGTATGGTATTGAATTGACTCATTCCACACCCTATTACCCTCAAGGTAATGGGTTAGCTGAGTCATCCAATAAAATCTTGGTGAGAATAATTAAGAAGATGTTGCCTGAAAATAAGAGAAATTGGGACACTCAGCTGGTGCATTCTCTTTGGGCAAAGAGGGTAAGTGGCAAAATATCAATTGGAATGTCTCCCTTTCAACTTGTATATGGTATTGATGTTGTAATGCCATTGCAATTAGCTCTTCTTGTTATGAAGTTTCTACAAGATGAATTTGATGATGAAAATCCAATTCAAAGGAGAATTTTGCAGCTGATAGAAGCACATCAAATCAGAGAATCACTGATGGAAAAAGTACAGAAATATCAGACTAGAGTCAAATTTGTTTTTGAAAAAAGAGAAAATTAGCAATTATTTCAGGAGAATGATTTGATGTTGCACTGGGATGTAAGGAGGGAATACCATGGAAATCATGGTAAGTTTGACAATTTGTGGTTTGGACCATTTGGAATTGCTCAAGTTTTGGAAAACAATACATGTCTGCTCAAGCATTTAAATGATGACCAGCTCACTGGAGGTCCAGTTAATGGTCATTTTCTTAAAAAATTCCTTGTTTGATAAGTTAGTTAGTCATTTCATTGTAAATATCCGGTGTGATGTGTCAATAAAACTCCATGCCCAATGGTACTTGTGTTTGTAAATATGATTAGCCTTGAATCCAGTCAGTCAAAGGTCAATCCTAGTCATAATTTCCAGAAGTCTTCTGAATTTTGAAATTTTTTTAAGGCACTGAGTCTACAGTCCTTGAAGCCTCACAAGGAGGATGCCATCCCCAATAGGAGCCACTGTTAGCACTATAAATGTTAATAGTCTGACCGCCATTGTATCATTTTTTTCAATTTTTTCTTATTTCCTAGCCTATGTCGAAATTGGAGTCATTTTCAATAAAAATTCAAAAAAGAGTCTTAAAACCAAATGATTTTTTAAGTTTTATAGGTGGTGTTGTGTCTCATGTTCATAAAAGAAGTTAAAACCACTGTTTTGACTTAGGTTAGCGTCGAAGGCTATTGGTCATTTCTGTAATAAAATTATAGATGCTCTTTCCAGGATAATAGTTACCTCTGCTTAAGTTTCATTGGTAACACAGTGATATAATGAAGGGCAACTATTTCTCCAAATTGAAGGTCACATTACTAACACAGTGAAAAGAGCAGCTATTTTGTTGTGGTTTGGCTATATTGCAATACATAGATAAAGGCAGCGATTTCTCAGGCATAAGGAGCTGCAAGGAATATTTTCAAGGAAAAGATCATTCCTCTTTAAAGATGATTAAAGATATCCTATGTTATAACATGATTATTATTTTTAACAAGATTAATTATTTTTTACTTAGGAGAATTATTATAGGTCAATGGTTATAGTGTTAATGCAGCTAACCTATAGCTACCCTACTAAGCTGAAGCGGAGATAATGGTACAAGGTATCAATTATTAAATGATGCAGTGGAGTGTTATGCGTTATGGGGTGACTTGGCACTTGTATTCAAATAATTTCAAATAGTGCCATTACACCATACCATGATTAGAGGCATGGAATTAGAGGGTTAAGTTCAATTTTCTCTTGACCGAGGTTCTCTGTGGAAGTTATAGCTAACACGAGTCACATCTTCCAGCAACTAGTGTATCATTCTAAGGCAAGAAATCAAGGCTCCGTGTAGGGTTTTTCCTCCATGTTAAACAGTTATGCGTATAGAGAAAGATTAGTTGTTGAGAAGTATGGGAAAAGGTGGGAATGTTAATAGGTCCGAGCCAGAAAACACCAGGTTTTTTTATGCTAGAGCCAAACCTCAATTTAAATCAGCAGGCTGGTATAAGTTTTTACATAAATTTTCCAGAGAAAATGTGGCCTTAGCACAGGATTTTTCCGAGAGCTTTGATGGAGAGAAATTCAAGCTTGGGAGAAAGACTTTCAAAATTTCTGAAGCCATCATAGCCTGAGCTACTCAAACCTTGGCCACTGGAGAACGTTGGTTCAAGAATAAAATGTTGCCAACAGAGGTAAGTCCCTTCCTCAAACCTGAACATGTGAATGTCAAATGGAATCCAATTGTACATACTTCTTGTTTTAGGGTTGAATACCAACATGTGATCACCACTGTGAAATGCTACATTACATGTGAGGGTAGGTTCTCCTCTATCCACCATTACCAAATGAGATTTCTTGCTCATATTTCAGGAGACAAACCTATGAATTTTCCCTACTTCCTATACAGATCCTTGCTTAAAATTTCCTTGAAGTTGCAGAAAATACCTATATATTCCTTGCATGACCTATATTATAGGGGTTTAATTAAAATTTTGATTGTCTACCACCTTAAAAATAAAAATACCACCAGGGATAAATTTCTGACAGAGGATGGGTTTGGCAGTATCAACTCTAGGAGGAGGGTAGGGAGACCCAAGAAGAAAAATTCCCATGAAAAAACTGGCACAACAACTGTGCCAAATAGTTCACAGCCAAACCCTATCCATTCATTAACTTTCTTCCAAGCTGAACCTCCCTCCATGTCAATCAGAAGTAAAACTAGAAGCTCGAATAAGAAATCTGGAGACCCTATACCTATTCCAACATCACAACCAATCAATTAAGCCCATATTTGTAGTTCACCAATGAGAAATTCACCCAAGGAACCTCAAACCTTAAGGGAATTAATGGAGCAATATAAAAATAAATTGAAGTAGAGAGATATTATACCTCCTAAAAAAATTTTGTCAAAAGGTAGGGATCAGACAACTTCCTCTTCAAGAGGCAAACCTAGGAAAAAAATAATCGTGACAAAAGAACTTCTAGAGGAATTCAAACTTAGAGTTCTAACTTCTGAGCTTGTTTTTCCTCTAAAGGAAGTCAACCCTAGAGAAAAGTGATCAATCCATGTTTCTAAAACAACTCAGAAAACTCAACCAAGCAGTGATACTTCATTCACAAAATTTACTCTCTCATAGGTTTTTCTATCTCTTAAGAAAGGAAAAAATAAAATGTCAGAGGTTGTCATAGAGGAAGAGCCTATTTTAGCTCAACTAGTCTCATCCATTGGCTCTTCAGTCAAGAAGAGGAAGAAGACTGTGATACATTCATACTCCTCTTATGAAGATAGAAGTGACAATGAATATACAAAATCAGAATTTAAGGAAGGAGAATCTAGCAAATTCATGCATGGAGGTAAAAGGACTAAGTGCATTCCAAATCCCTACATCCAGAGGCCTCATACCACACCTAAAACTAAACTTAGATTAACCAGCAATTTGATTGCTAATCCTACATTGAGAGATTATATTATTAATGTTGATGATAGTCCATAAGATAAAACCAAGAAGAAAGAGACTCAGCCAAAGACTCAAACACAGAGGAAGAGGTCAGACAAGAGAGTGACTAAAGCTGAGGCCATCAGAATTTTTGCCTCTATTTTGGACCTCTGAAGAATGAAGAAACAGGGCCTTTGAAGCATATTTTCATTTTTGGGTTAATTTTCTATATTTTCGGATATAGCTACTTTGTTTCAGCAAAGGTAGCTATTATTTTCGAATATTAGTATATGATGAAAAGAAGTTTCTTTTTGGTTTATTATCATAATGGTGACATCAAAGCAGGTGAAGTGGAGATTTCTATTATGATAGATGCTGTCAGGTGTCATTGATCAAGATCCCTCCTAAATTTCAGAATTTTGTTTTTCACTTTTTGGGGAAAACAACCACGTGTCATCTTTAGTTGTTGTTTTGCACTTTTTGTAGATGTGGTGGTACCAGAAAGGAGGATCAGTATTCTAGCATATTGCCACATCATTCAAGACACTTTGAATCACAAGCCATCATGCTGTTTATTTTTATGTTGCATTTATGGTGCACCACTTTGTATTAAAGTTTAATATAAGCCTCATATTTTGTATGAGATTGTAATAACTTTTTTAGAACAGATTCACACCTTTTGTGGAGATGTCAGTATAATGTCTTTTGTATATATATGCTAAAGCTCCATGAAGAAAAGGTTCATGTTTTATGAATCCTTTGCTCATATGATCAGTGTACTTTTCAGTGAATGATATTGGGAAATACTTTTGAGGACATATTACCTACTTGATATGTGTATTGTTAATATTTCCGTGTGTTTCCACGCCTCATTTTCTTCAATTGCAGTTTGTAATTTTAGATGTTGTTGTATGTTTTTATCAGTATCTTGATATGTTTATGTATTTTGTCAACTTTTATTAGTCTTACACAGTGAGATTTCTTGAAGAGATATACATAATGACAATTTAAAGAGCATTCCTTATGACAATCACTTTTCATGATATTTCAGTAAGATTATTGTAAGCCTTGATATAGCCTTCTCTTGTTGAAATAGTGTCAAAATGTTCCTTGTGTTATTTTTCACCAAAAGCAGTGGATTTCTGACTTGCAGACCCACTGCTTCTTCTTCTATTTCACACTCTCTTCTCTCCATAGGCTACAAACTTACCTTTTTTCTACCATATCAAGACTCAACACCCTCATTAGTATGACAATGAACTTGACTGAAACCCATTTTCAGTGATTGAGGGTTTAAACCACCTACCAATTATAAAA
The DNA here is from genome assembly GCA_034641835.2 of Pinus albicaulis. Classification (NCBI taxonomy): domain Eukaryota; kingdom Viridiplantae; phylum Streptophyta; class Pinopsida; order Pinales; family Pinaceae; genus Pinus; species Pinus albicaulis. Next base: position 224,720,340 of record CM076570.1, read on the forward strand.
TCCAAATCATTAAATTGCCTTAGAGCTTAGGATGTGACTAGTTGAGCACTTGAAGCAGTCCAAGTTTTGATTCCAGTGCTAACAAATTATTTTTTTTACTCGCAGGACCAATGTAGATTGTTGTGAGGAGTTCATTGAGTGCCTAGATGATGATGGAGAAAAGAGGGTCTTGTAGGGAAAGAAGAAGCCTGCATCGGTGAGGTTGGTTACAGTCATGCAAGCTAAGTGTAGCCGTGGGAAAGGATTTTTATTGTTTTCAGTTCATGCTTCCAGTGATAAAGGGATGGATGATGAGGATAGTGAAGTATTGAGGAGGTATAATATCTTACAACAGTTTTAGGATGTTTTCCTTGCATAGATTCTAGAGTTTCCTCCTCATATGGAAGTGGATTTCTCTATTGAGTTGATGTCAGGAGAAGCACCAACATCTAAGGTACCATACAGGATGAGTACTCTTGAGTTGGTGGAACTAAAGTTGTTGCTTAAAGAGATGCTTGATAAGGGATACATAAGGCCAAGTGTATATCCTTAGGCTGCACCAGTGTTGTTTGTAAAGAAGAAGTATGGTACTCTCAGATTTTACATATATTACGAGAAGCTAAACAAGGTGACTATCAAGAACAAGTTTCCATTGCCTCAGATTGACAATTTTTTTGATCAACTGAAGGAAGTTGCAGTATTTTTAAAGATTGATTTGAGATCAGGATATCATTAGGTGTGCATCAAAGAAGAAGACATCTATAAGACTACATTTCATACAAGGTATAGGTACTATGAGTTTGTGGTGGTTCCTTTCAATCTTACCAATGCTCCAGTCACCTTCATGTGTATGATGAACAATGTGTTGCACCCTTAACTAGATGAAGTGTAGCAAGAAAGACTCAATTTGAACTTGCCTTGGTCAAATTGAGAAATTTTGAATTTCCACATCAGAAAACATCTTGGAGATAGTTAATTGAGGTGACATGGCTCTTGTCACTTAGTTAGCTTAGTAAATTTGATTTATACAGCTTGGAATTTAGTTAAGCATGTATGATTGCCAAACTTTAGTAATCCAGTTAAGTTATTTTTAGTTTTGTTTAGTTAAACTAGTTATAACAGTTGATGGAACTAATGGAAGGTCAATTGTACAGTGGGACAATATTCTAACTCAATGATCATCCATTTAACTGATCAATCAGCTCAAAATAGCTAGTGCATGCAAAGAATTCGAGTTCCTCAGTAGTGGTGGATATTCCAAGGCAGTGTAACATCAGTTGTAAACTAGTGTTGAGTGTATAGATGTTGCATGCAATCAGTGATCAATCCTTGGAAATTGCGCAATAAATTTGGAGGAAATTCCTAAATAATAGGGGCTTATTTCCTCAGGAATTTTGCAAGGAAATAGGAATGAGTATGAGCAGTGCGATTTCAAGAAAAGTGAGAACAAATTTACTCTTGCAGTTTGTCCTCATAGCGATATATCGCAATTGTAATTGTTTCTCAATTCACTTGATTAATGAAAACAAGTTTAAGGGGTTTTTAGTAGTTGCTTTCCCCTAGACACATCTATGTGCATGTGTATTTGATGATGTATGTTTGTGCATGTTGTTTTAAATTGTGAATTACTTTTCATAGAGCAGTAGAGTATAATTATGTCTCTTGATTTTAATTTAATTTCTCGAGAATTTGCAATTATATCACAATATTTCTACATGGTATCAGAAATGGATTCACATTAGAACAATAATTTTGAATTTGCTCCTCAAGAGGTTCGAATTTTCAGCTTCATTGTAGCAATATTTCCTCAAAGTTGGGAGAATGGCCTTCAATGGACTGAGATTAGAGTATGCCTTGGAAGGCAACTCGAATTTCATTTCCTGGAAGGATCGCATGGAGGCAGTGCTTGATGACAATGGCTTGTTAGATTATGTCAAGACAAACATTCCAAAACCAGTATCAACTGATGCACAGAACCTAGCCCAATGAAAGAAATATGTAGCCAAGGCAAGGAGAATAATAATGGAGGGAGTGAGAGAACACATTGTCTCAAATATACATGGGAAATAAAATCCTTCTGCAATGTGAAAGGAACTAAAAAAATATATTCGATAATATCAGTGACCATAGAAAACTGGCCCTCAAAGACAAACTTTTAAATATCAAGATGCAGAAGAATGACATTATTCTGCAGTATCTCCCCATATTTGCACAAGTTCGGGATGAGCTTGGAGGGCTTGGTGTGAATGTTGCAGAAGATGACCTGGTGAGCTTGGATCTTCTAGACCTTCCCAAAATTTGGCATAGATATCAAGACTCGGTGAACGAGAGGGAGAAATTACCGAATTGGGAATGCTTGTGGTATGATTTTCTACAAGAAGAGATCAGGTGAAATACCATAGATGGAAATTCATCCAAGGTAGAGATGAAGAAAATTTTGCATTGTTTGGAAATGGAATGAAGGGAAAAGGGAAAAAATATCAAACCAAACCATAATCCAGCCAAGGGGACAAGAAGAAAGACTTGTCCAAAAAAAAAATGCTTCAATTTTCATGAATTTTGGCACTATGCTACAAACTGTCCACACAAAAATTCCAGCAAGAAGAACTCAAGAGGAGGAGCAGGTGAATCTTTGGCTTCAAAGTTTGATCTGGACTTCACCCTTATCGCATGCATGGCCAACACTATGATGGGGAGCGTATGGTACTTGGACTCAGGTGCCTCGTTCCACATGAAAGGGTGTAGAGATTTTTTCAGTGACCTGGAGGAGAAACATATCCATATGCATATTGTGCATGGGGACGAAGGAAGGTACAATCCTATCGGTATTGGTATAGTAACCTTTAAGAGGGAGTAGAGATCTCCTCTTCGCCTCGAATATGTTATATATATACTTGGCCTAAAGAAGAATCTCATCTCTGTAGAACTTTTGGATGACCATGGTTATGGTGTGATCTTAAGCAAAGGTAAAGCCTTTCTGAGACACATAGCTACCAGGCAGGTGAAGCAGATAGGTGCTCAAGTCAAGAAATTATATAAACTCGAGGTGGTAGAATGTGCAGCCTTGAGGAGAAAGGTAGATATTAGAGATGTAGTGGAGGTAGATATTAGAGATGTAGTGGTTGAGAGGGAGCAAGATAGACCTCTCAAAGTGGAGCCTCGGGTAGTTGGCAGTTGGGTTGGCCAACAACATGATGATGGTGATTGTTATTACTCTCCCCAACTTCCCAAGGCTGATAATAAGATTGGATAAAGGTAACCACAGACCAAAATTTAGGTCAGGTAGCTAGCCCTACCTGGACTAGAGAGGGCTCTCTCGTTGTCACTTTTGAAACCAAATGAATGGTTGAGTATCTAATGATCTTAGGCTAGGTATATAAGCTCAGTAAATAGGTTTTGTTTGATTTTTTTAGTATTGGATAGAAATTCAGCTAATGGACTGTGTACAAGGTTTTTAGGTATAAAATACAAGGTAAACCTGCAGAGAATATGTGAGGAAAGATAGGTAGTTTGAAAGCATATTAATAAATAATTGAGTATAGGATGAAATGGAGGAGAGTTTGAATGAGCAATGAGGTGAATTCATTCAGTTCAAACATAATATGGTGAATCTTGTCTAAAACAGAGCATGCATAAACATGATTTCTTCTCTCAAACTTACAATATAGACATGTATGAAGAAGAATACATGATATTAATCATGAAATGATAAACATACATGAGAAAAACATATGCCCCAAAGCATACCACAAGTATCTCAACGCAATTCCTGCAGATTTGTCTATGATTTCATTCCAAAAGTTGATTACATGATCTCCACTGCAATATGAGACTATCCAACCCAAAAAAAGACTAAAGAGCGTCTACTTATAGAAAATATGGACTATGACACCTCATTAGGCCGAAATCCCATCCAAAATGGATCATAAATGCAAAATATGAGTCATTTCCTAGTTTCTAAGGAGGTTAGAAACCATTCCCTGAAATTTATCTATAAACTAGGAGTGTTTGTCCCTTACATTAATTACATATTCCATCCTGATATGAGGAAAAGACCAACCCAATAACTCTAATTAAAACTCATAGGACAACATTGACTCGAATTTGTGACCATTTCTGAGCTTGACAAGTGTCCTAAGGAATCCAATGTTGATTTGTGACATTTCAGACAAAAAAGTAAAAACAAATTGCAGAAGCATAACAGAACTTTGGAAGTACTTTTGAGGCACTTTTAAGAGTCCAAATCCACTTATGAAAGAACGGTCAACATTCCTTGTGTGTCTATTTTCCAGAACATCTTGAATTTTTCAAAATTGACTAGGGGAAGGCCTTTAAAAATCCATTCTCCCAGGGTCACTCAAAAGCGTAACAGAGGGTCCAAAAAGGAGGCAAAAACATGAAAAATGAGTGGTTTTTGAGCTTTTTCTCCAAAATTATAGCTTGTCCTACCATGAGGGTTCCTGATCTGTGATTTAATCATCAAAATACATCCATCCATGTAAATAAATCACCATTTGGATGCCTCCAAAATAAAAGTAACAAAAGTTCGTTACCCTTCTGCAATGAGAAATTTCCAAAATTCTACAAAAATCATATAAAATACCAAAATTGATCAAAACTTCTCAAAATTTGTTATATGGCACCTGTGAGAGATGGTCTACATATATAAAGAAGCTTTAGCCAATAATTCCAAGCTATCCTTCTCTTTGAGCTTCATTTGCGCCTCTTTAAGCTTTTTCTTCACTTGTTTGAGCCTTATTTGAGAAATGGTGTTCCTAGTGCGATAGTGGTTTGCCATATGTCTTTGCAGCTTGTTATCCCTTTTAGACTTCTTCAAAATATTCTCCAAATTATCATTAACTCTTGACAACCAAAGCTCTCTATCCTCATTGATTTCCATGGCAATAAGCTCGTCAAAGGTCAATTATTCATATTGATGAATTCACTGTCTTTATCGCTCCAACGCCCTTTTGAGGCCTCTTGTTCTTGGTATTCTTGTTTGTGTTTCTACCTCCATGTTCTATATTTGGTCAACAACAATAATATTCTTTCCTTTACCTTTTTTTTCCTCCATGTCTCATTTGTACTTGCTTTGTAGGAGTTGATTTACTTTCAATTGGAAATTTTGATGCTGAAGGAAAGTAATTTGAGATTGGGCAATGGAGAAGGCTTCTTTCAATTCTTCTATTTATATATTTTTCTCTTTGATGATATCTTCAATTGATATGACCTCCACTTTCTCTGATACTTCATCCTCCAATGGCACTGACTCACTATGTTGATGGAAAAAATGCTACTCCTCTATCTCACATTGTTCAACAATGGTGCCAAGTGAAAGAACACTCTTGGCAGACTTAGGCGCAATACTTGTCTCTTCCCCCTCCCATATGTATGAGAAAATTCCACAAACATAGGAACATTTGAATGCTGAATAGGAATGCTAGAAGATCCAACCTCCATTTGATGTGCTGATGATGTAATAGGAAAGATAGAAATCGTTGCCGAAAATCTATCCAAGAAGTTTTCCCAGGTCATGTTTATGGAGGAAAAGTGATGCAACATAATGAGATTTATTAGGCCATGATTAAAAATACTAGTGTGATGATCTTCTCTTCTACTCTGAACCTTCTCATCCATCTTAATCAAGCTCCTATGAAAATAGTGTGGCAAATCAAGTGTTTTGACAGAGGTAAAATGCATCAAAACCCTGATGTGATACCTATACAACCTGGAGAATCCTCCTTCACATGTGAAGTACTTAATTATGAACATCATCAAATGAGAATACTTGTTTCTAAGGTGTTTGAAACAAAATATATATTATGTCTCCTCTCTATCATGAGGCTTGAGAAATTGCTTGTAGATTTCAATTCTAGGTCCATGCCCTTGAACCACTGCTCTCCATGAGAAGGGATACCTGTAGTTGAAGAAATTAGGTCAGATGATAGGCTTATCTCCATACCTAAAAGAGTGACCTTTCCCATCTATAGCTTGTTTCAAATAGGTTGGAAAACTAAATATGGTACCCCCCTTCCATAAGCCTTTCACAAAATGTCAAACACTGAGCTCTTTCAAAGCACCTTCTGGCCAATGACGATGCATTAATTTCATGCATGGTGAATGGTTCAAGCTTGAGGTGGTGCCCTCATTTTAATCTCTTCTTGTCACTTTCCATTTTGTTTGTCACTGCGATGGTGAAAACCCTAGGGTGTTAATGAAACGAGTGAATGAATGGAAATCTGGAAAAAATAGAGTGTAGGAAAGTGTGAGTTTGGTGGATTAAATGAAGGGCCTTGAAGCTGAGAAAAATTCTAGAAAAAATTGAGTAGGTTATGTTGTGTGTTAGCTTCAATTTTTAGGTGGAATGAGGGAAAATTATTGTGAGGAAGGTTTTTAAATGTCTAAAACACAGGAAATTCCCAAATTTGACTATGAGAATAGCTAGTGTAGTGGTAGGGTAAGTTGGTAAGATAAAGTGAGGATCATGGGGTTAAGTAAAAATTCTGAGAAAAAATGAGTGGATAGGGTAGTGTCTTAAATCCACAATGAAAGTGGAATGGAGAGAAATGAGTAAGTTTAGGGTGGTCAAAACTTGAAAACACGGGAAATTCCCAATTTAGACTGTGAGAATAACTAGTGAAAAATTGTTTTGGGTTAAGAAGATGAAACAAGGGCTATGAAGCCAATTAAAAATTCTGATAAAAATTCAGTGAGGAGTATGGCACCTTAGCTCCACAGTGCAAGTGGAATGAGGGAAAATGGATGGGTGTAGGGTAGTCAAAATCCTAAAACACAGTCAATGTCAAAGTTTTCACTGTGGAAAAGCTTGAATTAGGGTTTTATTGTATTAGGCATGTTAGGGATGCTAGTATAGATGATAGGAGTGTGGTGGTAAAGCATAGGGGATGTATGGGTGATTTTTTATGTGATAGGGTTAGGTTTTAAGTCAAACAAGGTAGGTTAGGGTTTGTCATAATATTTTTTTTATATATGTGACAATGAACATATGGAGAGAATGTAAAATGACATGAAAATTTTTTAAAACTTCGACATTCAACCAAACACCAACATGAATATTGAAATCTTACCTCGTATGGAGGCTATACAAATGGATCGACCGCAAGCTTTGAAAAGTTTGAGGTTATATGAGCACAAAACTCAGGAAATTTCTTCTTTACAAAAGCGTAACAATGCTCTATAGCAGCGTAACACTGAGTGCGTAGCGCTTGCACAACACCTATGCAGCACTTTCCCAGCACCTGTGCAGCGCTCTAAAAGCGTAACACAACACTGCGTAGCACTCTCAGAAGGGTAACAACGCAGTCCAAAAATGAAATACGCTGCCCAGAAGTGTAACACAAGTGATTTTGACGGGTTGCAAGTGGGTTTTAATGGGATTTAAGCCTTGTGCTTTGGATTTTACAGACTATGGAGGGTAAATGAAGTGGTGAGTTGCTGTCACATATATGAAAAGGGTAATAATGAATAAAATGAGGTTTTCTTTGCCCTTTTATAAACTCTAAGATGACACTTAGCTTTTCTTTTGACACTTACAATGACTTTTTCGACCCTTTATGCACTTGGAAATGACTTTATACACTTTCAAATGAGATATGAGGACAAAGTGAACCTCTTTTTTACTTTTGACACATGAGGTGACTTTATGGACTTTTGAAATGAGACATCAATACACATTTTGCCTTTATTTTATGAGACAACTTATCCCTTTTAATGAGACGGTCATTAGGGAAATTTTGAGGTCTAAATGGGCCTCCTAAGGAAATTATAAAATAATAGTGGAAATAATAAAATAAGATTTGATTACATCATCAAATTTTAGAGGGGAAAAAGAAAAAACTACATTTTCAACTAGTATTTTCAACTTATCTCACAACGTTTTTACTCAAATTTTGAGCAAGAATACTCGTTGGATGAAAAATTTAATTCCACATCCAATGTGTTACCATGTTGGATACTTTCGATTGATCCCGCTACATGAAAAATGAGAAATACATGAAAAACATTATTGCAATCAATTTTTTTCATGTATTTCTCTTTTTCGTGTAGCACAGCCCATCAAAAGTATACAACATGGGTACTCCTTGGATGAGGATTTAAATTTTGCATCAAACAAGTACTCCCACTCGAAATTTGAGTAAAAACTTTGGGAGATAAGTTGAAAATACAAATTGAAAAAGTAGTTTTATTATTCTATTATTTTTTAATCTTTTTAGCCTTTTACTTAAAAAATGGTGAATCATCCCCCATAGTTGACATCATCATCTTGAATCTTATTGGTTCTTATAAATTTTATTTTTGTTTTACATTTTTCTTAGGAGGCCCATTTTAGACCTCAAAAGTCCCCTAATGAAGACTACTTTTCTAAAACCTTTGAAATTTTCTCATCTTGGATATGACTCTTTCAAAACAAATAAAGAGTATTTGAAGGCTAGAAATGACTCCTTTTGTATTTGACTGAGATAGTAGGTCAAAATTGACCTCTTTTGAAGCTCTGATTGTTAAAATGAATTTTTGATCCTTTAATAAGACAGTGAGACAATATTTCTTCTTTTCACGAGACAGTGAGACAGGAATGAGTCATTTTGAACATTTTTGAAACTTTAACCATATGAAACAAGACAGGTGGTCTTTATTTCATCTCCTAATCATGCTAGCTCCTTCCTTAAGGTTTTATGGGTGGAATGGAGGGGTTTTGCCTTGTTTTAATTGAAAATTCGAAGATTTTTCAAAGGCAGAGATGAACCTAGACAGTGACCTATATGAGATGGAGTGACATAACCCTAGACCTCTTAAATGATGATGATGGATATGGTGGACTTGAAACTGATTTATGATGGAGATTACCTTGACAATGATGGTGGCAATGAATGAAATAAAGGAGCAGCATACTTTACTTATACCTCTTTGGTGACCAAAATTATTTTCTGAGAACTTGTTCGAAAAAGTAAAAGAAAATTTGACCAATGAATTTATGGAAAAAAACTGAAAGAGTTATTTGATCACTGACATACCTGAGCCAACAGTGAGGACTAGCCAGAGACCTCTAGTAGAGGGAGATTTTGAGCCAAGTGGGAAGAGCGATCAATTGAATTTATACCTCTAAGAGTGAGGTGGAGTGATGTAGATCCTTAGTCCTAGAATTGCATAAATTTGGGGAGGGTCCATTGATGCATTCTCCTCGTGGATCATTATCTTGCTACAGGGGCCCACGATATTTAGTCGCAGGAGGATCAATGTCAATCATATACCGAGGAGTGCAAAGGAGTGTTGACAACATAGTAAGAGTCTCAATGGAAGAGTCAGCAGGAGCACATTTTTCCCAATATATAGTTGTAGACATAGTTGATTCAGTGTTTTTTTTTTATGCTTGTCAGTTGCATTTGTGGTAGTAGCAAAAACAACAATGAGAGGTAGTGCTACAATACATTCCACAGGTGCATAATAGGGGTGGTTAAAAATATTTTTCTTTCTAAGAGGGAGCATTGAGAAGTGTAGCAAGAAAGGTTCAATTTGATTTTGCCTTGGTCAAATTGAGAAAATTCGAATTTCCACATTAAAAGACAACTTGGAGGAAATTAAATGAGGTGACATGGATCTTGTCACTTAGTTAGCTTGGTAAATTTGAGTTAGAGGGCTTGGAGTTCAGTTAAGCATATATGATTGCTAAATTTCATTAATCCAATTAAGTTATTTCTAGTTGTGTTTAGTTAAACTAGTTCCAACAATTGATGGAACTAGTGGAAGGGCAGTTGTGTAGTGGGACAACAGTCTAACTCAGTGATCATCTATTTAACTGATCAATTAGCTCAAAACAGCTAGTGCCTGCAAGGGATTTTATTTTCTCAATTGTGGTGGAGATTCCAAGGTAGTGTAATATCAGTTGTAAATTAGTGTTGAGTGTACAGATGTTGCATGCAATCAGTGATCAGTTATTGGAAATTGAACAATCAATTTGGAGGAAATTCCTAAATAGTAGGGGCCTATTTCCTTAGGAATTTCATAAGTAAATAAGAGCGAGTGCAGGTAGCATGAGTACGAGCAGCGCAAGTGCATGTAGCACGAGTGCGAGTAGCGTGAGTGCAGGCTGAGTGAGAACAAATTTACTCTTGCAGTTTATCCTCAAAGCAAGAGATCACACTTGTAATTGTTTCTCAATTCACTTGATTAATGCAAGCAGGCATAAGTGGTTTCTATAATTTTCTTTCCCCTATAAACTTCTGTGTACATGTGTATATGATGATGCATGTTTCCGCATGTTGTTCTAAATTGTGAATCACTTTTCACAAAGCATTCGAGTAGAATTGTGTCTCTTGATTTTAGTTTAATTTCTTAAAAATTTGCAATTCTATCACCATATTTCTACAATAAGTTTGTGATAGTATTTTTTGTTGATATATTGGTATATTCAAAGAATGAGGAATAGCATACAAAGAACCTGGAAACAATATTTATATTGTTGAGGGAGAATCAATTGTATGCCAAGCTCAGCAAGTGTAGCATCTTTCAAACTCAAATTCATTACTTGGGAAATTTTGCTTCAAGGGAGGGGATAGCAGTGGATCCATAAAATATCAAGGCTATCTTGAAGTGGCCAGATTCAAATAATGTGAATGAGGTCATATCATTCATGGGAATATTATTTTATTAATAGGGGTTTATCAAGAACTTATCCAAGATTGGTTATCTTATCACATCTTTACAGAGGAAAGGAAAGAAGTTTGAATGGAATATATTTAGTGTGCAACTAGCTTTGATCAGTTGAAGCAATTACTTACCAATGCTCTAGTTTTGAGGATTTCAAATCTCGATAAGGACTTTGTGGTTTGCACAAATTTCTACAAGGAAGGACTTGGTGGAGTCTTGATGCATGAAGGGTAGGTGGTTTTCTATGAATCGTAGAAGCTAAAGGAACATGAGAAGAATTATGTGACTCACGATCTTGATTTGGAAGTTATCAGTCATGCGTTAAATATGTGGAGACATTATCGCCTTGGTAGAAAATTCATTTTGATGAGTGATCATAGTGGATTGAGGTACTTGTTTGACCAACCCAATTTGAACGTAAGGCAATCTAGATGGTTGGCTAATCTCAGTGATTTTTATCTCAAAATGATGTATATCAAAGGCAAGGAGAGTCGGTTTGTGGATGCTCTCAGTAGGAGAGTACAGGTAAATCATATTTCATTTGAGATCGTATGGGATGTATTTGAGAGAGCATATCTTACATTTAGGGCAACATGATGAGAGGTACCAGCAGTTGAAGCAAAGATTGCAGCAGTAACATGATAAGGATGAGGAGTATCACGCCATAGAAAATGACTTGGTAATTAAATTGAGGAGCAGGACCTATGTGCCTCATAGTAATGAATTGAAGAAGATTATTTTGATATATTTTAATGTCAATCCATATCCATGCCATTCAGGATACCAGAAGATGTTGACAGCCATTAAGAAGTTCTATTATTGGATAATTTGAATAAAGAGGTCACTAAGTTTGTTGTTAAGTGCTTAGATTGTCAAATGGGGAAAGTTGAATGTAAGCATCCAGTTGGTCTATTGTAGCCTATTCCAATTATAGAATGGAAATGGGAGGTTATTTCCATGGATTCCGTTACATAATTGCTAATGACATCAAGGAAACATGACTCCATCATGATTGTGGTTGATAGATTGAGAAAGGTAGCTCACTTCATTGTTGTAAAGTATATTAATTCAGCTAGCAAAGTGGCTCAAATATTCATTAAGGATATGGTGAGGTTGCATGGAGTTCCCAAGAGGATTATATCAGATAGAGATGCCAATTTCATTTCCAAGTTATATAAGGAATTGTTTGCAGGCTTGTGGAAAGAACTATCCCTTAGTATAGCTTATCATTCATAGACAAATGGGTAGAGAGAGAGAATCAATAGGATCCTAGAGGACACATTGAGGATATATTTCATGCATCAACAAAGGAAGTGGGAGGAGTATCTTTCAATGGTGGAGTTTTCTTATAATAATGGGTATCAGGAATACTTGAAGATAAGCCCATTTAAGGCTCTCTATCGAAGGAGTTGTAATAATCCTATCAACTAAAGTGATCCAGTGAGCAGGGTGTTGATTGGACTTGATATGTTGAGAGACATGGAGTAACAAATGCAGGTTATCAAAAATAAATTGAAGACAACACAAGATACATAGAATAGGTATGTAGATCAACATAGAGTACTCAAGGAGTTTCAAGTTGGAGAGCATGTGTACTTGTGTATCAAGCCCAAGAAGATCTCCTTGAATATTAGGTCATGTTCCAAGTTTTTACCTTGATATTGTGGGCCTTTTGATATCTTTGAGAGGATTGTAACAATGGCATACAAACTTTATTTTCCTCCATCAGTGACAATCCATGATGTTTTTCATGTTTCTTTGCTTAAAAGATATGTACGGGTTGTTGATCATGTGATTAATTGGTATGTATTGCAAGTGAAACCAGAAGGAGAGTTCCAGTCAGAGCCTCAATGCATCTTACAGCAGAATAATTTCATGCTATGGAACTGATAAATAGAGAAACTTATAGTGTAATGGAAGCACTTTGGGCCTGATGAAGCTACAAGGGAGATGGTTGATCAGATGCGGGAATTATGTCCTTCTTTATTTTTTGGTTGAAAATAAATGCAATTATATATATATATATATGGGGGTGTGTTTCATTGTAAATACTATAACGATATGTGTTATAAAGTGCCAATAAGAAGTATGTTTGTCATGTTTTTAGTAGTTTTGTTTCGTAATAAGACTCATAAGAACATCGAGGACAGTATTCACCCAAGGGGGGTGGGTTTGTAATAGCCTCAAGTTAAGTTCTATGTAAATAAATAATGTATGGACATAATAAAAGCAAAAATAAAGCAAAGGTCATGGGACACATATTCGAAGCTGAATGAGGGGAAAACATTACATTATGATCCACTTGTGGTTAATTATTTATTGGTTATTTAAAATAACTTGGCAAGTGGGAAAAGGAAATAAATTGCAAATTAATTATTACACAGCAACAAGGACATGTGGCAAAAATGAAAAAGAAATAAAATGAAATGAAAGAATTTCCACTTTATCGGGTGAGGAAGAGGAAGAGTAATCAAAATAATAAAAATAGTAAAACAATATGCATGCAAGGATAAATGTACGAAAAGGGAAAAAAATTGGAGAGACAAAATTCCAGCATTCTCTTTGGGGGAAAAGAGAGGAAAAGGAGAGAGAACACTACAATAAATAAATAAAAAAGCACTAGACAAAAACACTAAGGGACACAAGGAAGGAAGAAAAGCAAGAGACAAGGAAGTAAAGCAAGGAAAGGAAGAGGAGTCTGTGTGGAAGCGAAGAGGAAGGTTTGGACATCAACAAGCAAGGGCAGGAAATAGTTTTGGATTTTGCAAGTAACAATGTGCATGTTTAATTATTTTTGGGATTTGAATGCATGGTTCATGCAATTTCCTATTTGTCATTTATGTTGTAATTGGAATGGGATTTTCCTAGATTGACAGACATGTACAACCTTGCCTTATGCCATTTCCTGGAAAAAAATGATGTAGTGGGTTCCTATAGACAGTGTTGGAAATCCATCAACCAAATGGGTCTCCCTGATGTGAAGTCCCAATTAGACCTCACACCATTTGGAGTAGGATCCCTGTCTAAGAGTATATACCCAACCACCATAACTCTAAGATTTTTAGCAAGTAAGTTGACATTGTGAAACACTAATTGCAATTTGTAAATGGAGACTCTCACGAGAGGGAAATAAAAGTGAGCCTCTAGAAGTAATAGTGTCATCCTAAGAGAGACACACGAGAGCAAGGAAAGGCTCATTAGTTATCTATAAAAATAGCTCACAGAGACACAACGAACATTAAGGAAAAATCAACACACATTCAACAATATAAGCACCAAAGCCACCACAATAGTTCAATTTATTTAGTACATATGAGAACAACATATATCGCAAACGTTCAAATAATATCCTTACAACATTTATGATATACCCATGAAAGTGTGATAGCTCAATGAGCTTCTAGTTATTAGGTAAAATATCTGAGTACATAGTTACAATGGCGAGCCCCTAGCTCCAATAGTGGGACATTAACTCACTTCTTGCTTCTCCAAAGAATGATATTCTCTCCTATGCTAAGTTGGAGAAGCCAAGTCTAGCTCTCCAAAGTCCAAACCTCAAAAATCCCTTTACTTGAGTTATGAGGTTTCTTTTATAAGAAGAGGACTGACCTTTCATATCCCCTATGACTCTTGAGTTACCCTCATGACTTTTGGACTTATAATGTGATCTTTGGACTTCTATATGACTTTTGGACTTTTCCTTAAGACTCTTTTATCCATATATGACTATGTAACTTTTCATATTCCACACGACTCTTGGAATTCCACACATTACATTTTGTCCTTTCCTTTTGATAATTTCATCATTGTATCCACAAATTATGTGGAAAGACACATGGACACACATGACATTATGATGGCACTGATATGAGTCACAAATTGACAATGATGACATGGAATCCATGATGATATGGAAATTCCAAGTTGTTATTCTTGTTGATTCCTTCATGTATTCATGGGAGGTCTGAAATATCTACAAATTTCTTCATATTCACCCTCTAAGTGGTTGAATTATATGGAGGTTTTAATATGATCTTGATATTCCAACTTCCCTGACAATATGGTGCCCCTTCATTTTCTTGTTCAATGATCAACTTGTATTTACAACTTCATGAGTGTATTCTAGCATAATATCCTTCTCCTTTTCTTTAGTCATCAACCTGCGATGTTAAGATATAATACCTGCAACTAGAGATCACTCATGAAAAGATGACACCAACCTAAAAAGCACCTAGTCTATCTTGCTTCATTAAAACGATTGATTGAACTAGAACTAATAACTGGATTGAGAGAAAGGTTCATGGATTGCGCAGTGCGCGGTTCCAAAGGCCAAGAGTGAATTTTTTAGGCTTGTGACTTTGAAATGCACAACAATAGAGGCATAAATAGGAAGCCTATGTAGTTTAGGGTCACAGTGGGACATGATTTCCCACTGTGACTGTACAATGTGTAGTTCAGGAGAGAGGGAGGCCAATAGATTGTGCAGTTGTTCAATTCAAGAATCTAGGGAGGCAGACTACAAAATGGGATCATAAAATGTGCAGAAGGAGACTGATAAGGAGGTTTGATTGCGCAATTGTTGAGTTCAAGAGGTCAGGATTTAGCACTATGATTGAGAAATGTGAAGTCCTTAGAGGAAGAAATCACCCATTATGTAGTTCCATGAGGTAAGGATGCATGCTTGCGGATTTCCATTGCGTAATGCGCAGTTCAAGGAGGGCATAATGAGCTCAAGTTGGTCAGGCAGGAGATATTCCTAGATTTGGCTAACTATGGGATCAGTGAAGCAGATATGAAACCAAGGTCTTACTTGAAAATGATCACACACTCAGAACAATCGACGACACAACATTAAACACTCATCACATGTAAATAACATGGTCCCCTTAATGCAATGGTAGAACAAATACTCTCCTCCAAGTGCGAAACTTAGGGTACACTTTGTGACGATAGTAACGACACTTGTATGAAATTGATAAAGACTTAGGGAATAAGTCTAATGCATGTCTTTATGATGAATAGGACACACTAGTGTAGGAGAATGCATTAGAACTTCCCTTAAATAATGTACAATTTGTAGAAATTATATAAATAATATGTTGTAGAAATTATATAAATAATATGTATACCAATGGATTCAATCTGATCATGCAATATACTAGAGCAAGATATTGAATCTTTCTACAATTAATTGTGGAAAATAAACATGATTGCACAATCACACCAAGTAAGAGAAAGAAGCAAATCAATCCACAACACAGATATTTTTCCTGGGGAAAGCTTTTTTCTCAAAACCCCTATATCTTTATTATATAATGAACCAAGGAATCATGAAACAATACAATGCACTCTTCTCACAAGAGTCTGTTGCACTCTCCTGACTCTCTCACATTGATCCAGACAAAATTGGTCCAACACTTAGCCAATTCTTAGCCTGCCTTCATCCTTCCTTGCACACAGTCCCTAGGTAATTAATCCCTATTAATTAGGATAATTAGCCTTCCTTGACTACGCAATACATCATGGGCAACCTACGGTGTGTATAATTGTGCCCAGGAAATTTTTATAAATATAACTGATAGATAACTTCCCTTTAACCTCTCTCTCAAATGGGTCTCCATCAGAACTGACATGCATGCAGCTATTAATAGTAAATCATCAGTCACTTGACAGATCACTGCATGTGAATTAAATTTGATTTAATTCACTTGACCTCTCATTAGTGCAACAATCAGTTACAACTAGTTAAACTGATTCTAACTCAATTAATTGAGTTAACTGATTTCCCATGCATTAAACTAATACACTAACTGCAACTTGGACTCCAAAACAAATAGAATCACTCTACATGCCTCACCAACCAGCCTCAACTCGAATTTCATGAGCTAGTTGATTCTATCACACTCGGTTAACTATTACAAGTGATTATGAGATAAGATTAAAATTTATTGTCTAATTTATTTAAGGGATAAATAAATTTGACACAAATTTCTTCTAATTTAATTAAGAAATAATTAAATCAAAAGCCTCCATCGTAGCCATTTCTGGATATGGATGTCAATTTCACCGTTTCTTGTTGCAAATTTCAACACTCCCTCCCAACAAGAAAGGAATCAATCTGCCCCAATACAATACCTTTGGAATGTTCTACATGCAACATTTCTGAAACTGAATAGCCTCCAAACAATTGAATCAGTATAATGCATTTTTCATCAAAGTATTCTGACTGTTGGATCCTACTGCACATGTCTACTGGACTCTCTTCTCTGCTAACATTTGCATCCATGCACTTTGTACTGTTGCCAACTCTGATCTACGCTCCAGTATTCGACACCTGTCACTCTGATTTTTGTCCTCCTAACATATGAATGCATCAATCTAACTGATCCTTCCTACTACTATTGTATTGTGGGCCCCTTGTAGCCAGGTTCGATCCATGAGACACACCATCTCAATGAACCCTGCCCAAATTTATTCTTGGAATTAATTTTTCACATCACCCCACCTCTCACCTGGAGGTATAGCTACATGTACTCCCTCTACCCATCTGGCACAAAATTTCCCCCTCCTGGAGGTCTTTTCTTGAGTGGACTCTTCTACTATGTCTCCTCTGTGCTTCTCCAATTGTGGCTGCTCTACAAACTTCTAAGACTGCTTCTGAGGCTGCATGTTGAGAGATAATTGCTACCTCTCAACCACCAAGTCATTAACCACTGCTTTTCTCCTCAAATCATTGCATGTATCCTCAACCTCGAGAGCATACAGGTTCTTGACTCTTGAACCGGTCGGTTTCACCTGTCCCATGGCTATGTGTTTAAGGAAAACCTTTTCTTTTCTAAACATCACCTCATAACCATGGTCTTCCAATACCGCTACGGAGACAAGATTCTTCCTTAGGATTGGAACATACAAAACATCTACTAATTTGAGATGGGAGCCATTCTCCCTCTGAAATATAATTGTACCTATGTCGGTAGCGCTATACATCTCGTCATCTCCAAACTCTATGTTATGCTGGAGGTCCTTGTCCTCCAAGTCACTGAAGAGATATCTATCCCTCGTCATGAGAGATATCTATCCCTCATCATATGGAATGAGGTGCCGCTCTCTAGATACCACATGCATCCCATTGCAGTGTTGGCCATGCATGCAATGAGATTAAAATCAAGGTCGAGCTGTGAAGCCAATGCTTCACCTACTACAACTGCGGGCTCCTTCTTGCTTGCCTTCTTCTGTGGACAATTTGTAGCATAGTGCGCATGCTCATGACAGTGAAAACATATGATCTTGGACAAGTAATTCTTGCCCTCTTTGCCTTGGGACTTATTTCCCTTGGATTTCTTTCCTTTTCTAACTCAAGCACATTGTAATTGTCTCGCCATCACAAAATTTTCTAAAAAAAATTGATTTTAAATCGACGATATCTCCCTCATCCGAGCTCCCATTCGACCGATTTTTTTTTTCAATTTGGGTATTTTTTTGCAAGGAATCCAAATATGCTATTTTTATTTTGAAAAATTCCATTAAAAAAATCATATATTCTCTGCAAACTCGCGGCCCAAAAAACTCCTGCTCTGATACTATGTAGAAATTATACAAACAATATGTATACTAATGGATTCAATATGATCATGCAATATACTAGAGAAAGATACTGAATCCTTCTAGAATTAATTGCGGAAAATAAACACGATCACACAATCACACCAAGTAAGAGAAAGAATCAAATCAATCCACAAAACATATATTTTTACTGGGGAAAGCTTGTTGCTCAAAACCCCTCTATATATATTGTATAATGAACCAAGGAATCATGAAACAATACAATGCACACTTCTCACAAGAGTCTGTCACACTATCATGACTGTCTCACACTAATCTGGACAAAATTGGTCCAATGCTTAGCCAATTCTCAGCCTGTCTTCAGCTTTCCTTGCTCATGCAATTCCTAGGCAATTAATCCCTATTAATTAGGATAATTAGCCTTCCTTGACAGCACAATACATCATGGGCATCCTATGGTGTATATAATTGCACCTTGGAAATTTGCTATAAATACAACTGATAGATAACTTCCCTTTAACCTCTGTCTCAACTGGGTCTTCATTGGAATTGACATGCATGTAGCTATTAATAGTAAATCATCAGTCACTTGACAGATCACTACATGTGAATTAAATCCGATTTAATTCACTTGACCTCTCACTAGTGCAATAATCAATTACAACTAATTAAACTGATTTTAACTCAAGTAATTGAGTTCACTGATTTCTCATGCATTAAACTAATACACTAACTGAAACTTGGACTCTAAAACAAATAAAATCACTCTACATGCCTCACCAACCATCCTCAACTCGAATTTCATGAGCTAACTAAGTCTATCACACTCAGTTAACTATTACAAGTGATTATGGGATAAGATTACAATTTATTGTCTAATTTTTTTAAGGGATAAATAAATTTGACACATTTCTTCTAATTCAATTAAGAAATAATTAGATCAAAAGCCTCCATGGTAGCCATTTCTAGATGCCAATTTCATTGTTTCTTGTTGCAAATTTCAACACAATTGACTCCCTTCAAACAAGTGCAACACTAATTTGTGATGATAGTGATGACACTAGTACGAAAATGCATGAAAATTTATGAATGGATCTAATACATGTCTATATGATAAATAGGACCCATTGAAACCAAATTTTCCATTTGAAATGAACCATAAATCTGCATTTTGCGATGTGTGACACTTCCCATGCCAAAGTACGACACTTTGGAAAGTAAGAGAAAAGTGTGAAAGACACTTGCAAAGACTTAAAGAAAGTGAAAACGACACGTGCGAGAGAAAAGATAACATGAAAATGATACTTTTAAAGTGAAATCAAGCCAAAATGATAGTCGTGAATGTGAAAGTGACAGTTGGGAAAAAAAGGTGCGCTAGATAAATAGTTGAGAAAACTCACCGAAGTAAAGTACAATTCCAAATGAAGTGAGGAGGATTGTCAATGAAGAGTGTGCACTAACTGCCAACATGTGTTGCACAGTACATTGTGCTTATGGATTGCACAGTTGTTGTCACCAGTGATTGTTCAATCCTTATCTTTAATAGTTGTGCAATGCCTATGTAAGCTTGTATTGAAAAAAGGTGGACTTGTAAATTCTTCAAAAACTGAGCATGCATAAGCAAGTGAACTTGAAACTTATAAAAGGAATTATTACTTTACAAAACATTAGATGACGATGAATTTACCATAGAATGACCGATTGCAAGATCCTCAGTAGGCGCCAAAATTCAAGTGTAAGCAAAATTTTGGAGGGTGTTTGTCGTAGCGACAGCACTTGGCCACACACTAGTAGAACTCCAACTTCTCTGCTCAAGTTTCATATTTAAGTGCAAGGTTTCAATATTTCAAGAAGTAATTATTCACCATGTATATTTCCCCAACTTTGTCACTTATCTTAGTTAAATATATAGTCCCTTCGATTCCTTTCTCATCTTTGAACACATCAACATAAGACTAGTCACACCTCATCTTGTTTCAATAAGGGAGAAGTATAATAAGTATATCAAGATTTTATGCACATTCCCCAGTGTTTCTCTATTTCTAGCGAGTCTGAACAGTAACCCGACAGAGTCACCTCAAGGAACCACAATCATTTCTTCGCTGCCAACGAGCCTGAACAATACCCCAGTGAATTTTCTTACGTCACCTCTCTGCGTAGGAATCCTTTCTCTTCTTCACCTCTTTATTTAGTTACTAATAGAATGTGTGAAGGAAATTATTTTTTTTAAAGTGGAAGAGGGATCCCAATTTTTTAAGAGCGGAATAGGTTGCTTCCTTGTTTAAGGGATTTGAAAGATAACCAAAACTAATATGCTCATTTAAATTTTTTTTCCTTTCGCTTCTCTACTTGATTGATTTGACAAGTCAAAACACCATTTAATATAATGTTGATTTAGAATAAAATATCCTAATAAAGATACATGCTTTGGAGTCCAACCAAAGGCTTTTTTTCTAGAACTAATCATATTTTCCTTTCAAACTTCATTGATTTTAATTATATGCAAACCTAAGATAGAGAAGAGGATGACTGATAAGCCAAGCGTTGTTCATCATCACAATTTCCTTTTTTCAAGTTTTTCCACATTATCTTTTGAGCCAAATAGGATAATATTTCATGCAAATTGAAACAAGAAAGAAAAAACAAGACAAAACAAAGAAACAAGACCAAAAGGAAACAAAAATGGAGGTTGAGAATAAAGCAACATGCAAACAAAACAAAACAAAATGTAGAGACCATATGGAGAGAAAACACAAGATGAGTGCGAAAAGGGAAACTAGAATACAACTAGACCTACTCGCAACCTAACCAGCTAGAAGGTTAGGGTCAAGTGTAAAGAGATTTCCAATGTAACCACCGTAACTGCTCCTGACCTGCAAACACAAACATAAAAACAATTAAAAACCGATATATAATTATGTGAAAAAGATAAGATAAGAATGTGATTTGCTTGAAAAAAATATTGAAGATCTTGTCAACAAGTAGAAATATGTGTCATAATGACTAACTTTAACCATCCAACAACCTTATATTTTCGATGATAACAACAGTCATACAAACCTCTAAGGCTTCTTGTGGATGAATCTTCATCGATGTTGTCTTTCTTAGTAAGCATCAAGAAATATCGATGCATATTATTAGCCAATGGACTTGCTAAATAAGATCCTTCCATCGATTCATTGATTTGATCATGAAATTCAAATAAATCATTTTGAAAACATTCAGACTCTTGGGAGAATGAAATTTCAATTAGAACATCTAAATCATAGGAAGAATCTTGCAAGGGAAAGATATCCTGATATGGTTCAGAGGACTTGTCAAAATAGTGAGAACCTAACATAACCATGAGCAAAGGCTGAAGTGCCTCAATTTTTTGAAAAATATTGAATAATGATATGATAAATCATAAATACAATTGGATTCAACTAGATAAAACGATGTAAAACAACCATCATTAGATATACTAGTGGGAAAATGGTTATTGAAATGATAGTTGTTAGATCCAACGTTATGATCATATGAGTAGCTTAACATACAAGAATCTTGATTGTTTATCAGTTCCCTTTATGTCTTATTCCATACTAGACCAGTAATATGAAAGTTTGCAGATTTAAAAGCAATTGTTGGCCTTGTATATCTGGGAAACCAATAACATGTTGACAGAAAATTAGAAGGATATATCAAATTATTTCTAGATTCCATATCAGCATGGGGGTTGTGATCCACTAAACGATTCAAGACTTGAATTCTGCTCAAAATTATTGATTGGACGAGAAAAAAAATGATTTTGTCATTTAAATTCACGACGAAGATTAGGAGTTGTTTGTTCACAATAACACTCAAAATATATGAATTATTCGAGAAATATAATCTTTAAATTGATCAACTTCACAATTTTATACATGCATGAAAGGCATACATTCCAATCCTGAGTTAGATACAAGAGTTTTGCATAAAGATGAATTCACTATAGTAGTATTCTTTATCTGATTAGGAACTCGATATCGAGAGATAAATAAATTGTAATGAGAAATCCCAAAATCCATCAAGAATGATTTTTAATCCAGTGAAACAATACGAATGAAAGAATTCTATGAGAAAATGCAAATCTATCACAGTTTGGGAATCGCACCAGGATTGTGAGAACCTAACATAACCATCAATGAACTTTGAAGTTCCTCGACTCCCTGACAAGTTCTGAAACTTTGAAAACATAGATAACAACATTTTTAAAACTGAGTCAAATCGCAAATTACATGTGGACAAATGCTATCAATTAAGTTAACAGGATCACTATTATCCGGATGGAATCTATCTACAAAAATGGTTTGATCAGATTATATAAACTCAAAAAATAGGCTACTAAAGTCATTAGATCCTTCTAATCACAAATTTAGAGATTTCTGAATCAGAGAAAACTCATGAGAAAATTGATTTGAAGATTTGTCCTCATGCAAAACAAGAGATGATAAGGGATGGAATGGATGCTCTACGATTTGATTGCTTTATTCTTCATCATGGATATCCTTTCTACCTTGCATCAGTTCAAAATTATTCTTATTAGGTGGGAGATTGAAAAAGAAGCTTCCATGAGAAAATATTCTTTGGCCAAAACAGACTCTTGATCTAAATATTTCAAATCAAAATTTTCTTGAAGAAATGCAATATCGATGGGTGCACTTGGGAATGCATCACCATGTACATCAACAGAATAAAATTCATCAGAATTATGGTTTCCCAAGACTTTACTTGATTGATGAGGAAAATTGAGTTCATTTTGCTGATTACTGAGATTAGTAGATTCAATATCAACTGAGAATGAAAAAACACTATCTTGACATAGAGGAATTTCGAAAAGAGTAGAAATATCACAATATTATTCACCTTTATGCTCCATTATCTATGAAATGACACTACCTTGCACCTTATCACTACTTGGCTATGGAAGATATTGAGAAAGTGGATCAAGAGGCAAGGGATCATGAGAAAGAGATGATAGAGGATGATAGGTATCCAAATCAAATTCAGGGTTGAATTTATGAGTATTAGTATCTTCTTGCAAAATGGAGGGATTAGTCTTCACCTTAGGCTCCATAAACTATTCAAGGTTTCCTTCATTGGATCTGGATTATGATAAATGGATGAAGCTTGAAGAGTTAGATTAGCCATTTGATTTGCAAATTTCCTAATTTCAATATTATCACTAGCAGGAACTACAATGGTTACTAGAAAAGGAGGAGGACAAGGAACAAAAGGAATAGTAGGTTCCTCCTTTGAAATTATAGGTGTCTCATGATTTACAAAATTTGGGGAAATAGAAACATCAAGGGGTTCGAGATCACCATGCAAAGAGATATGAACCAAATGCTCAAACTTTCGTTTAAAGAAATCTCAATCCATATCTTCCTCTGTAAATTCATAACATAGGTGAATAAATCGATTAGAAAATTCCTCAATTGATTCACCAAGGTTCATTCTTATTTGATTAATATGTTTAAGTACATCTCGTTAATCATACTTATCAAATTCTAAATGAAGGTCCCTAAAGAAGTGTTCAAAATAATGGATGGAAGAAGATGCTAAGGTATGACACCATCGGTTAACTCGACCTTCAAGGGCGAGGAAGAAAAGTATAAGAGAAACATTTTCAGAATCGATTTCATAAAATTCACAAAAATAGAGAAAATTAGAGATGTGCTCGGCTATGATATTTCGCCATCACCATCAAATTACAAGTTATAAATAGATTCATTATGGATTGAAAGTTTACCATAGGATTTATTAGCAAAATACCTCATGAGTATGATTTGGGAATGCACCATTTAAGATAAGATATTTAAAACATACTAAATGGGCACAACTTGTCATCTGGACCTCCTTCTAGCGCCAATTGTTGACGCTGCTGGAAATTTGTCAACCAAAGGGGTCTCCTCTATGTGAAGCCCCAATTAGACCTCACACCATTTGGAGTAGGAGCCCCATCCGAAGTATCGGCCCAAATACCATAAATATAAGATTTTCCTTGGCTGCAATGAATCACATATGAGAGTATGCACATAACCTTTGAAATCAAGAAGTTGACACTGTGAAACACCAATTGCAATTTGTAAATGAAGACTCTCATGAGAGGGAAATAAAAATGAGCCTCTAGAAGGAAATTAATAGTACCATCCTAAGAGAGACACGCGAGAGCAAGGAAAGGTTTGTTAGTTATCTAGAGAAATATTTCACACAAACACAACGAACAATAAAGAAAATACAATACACATTCAACAAGATAAACACCAAAGCCACTGAAATAGTTCAATTTCTTTAGTACACATGAGAACAACAAATATCACAAGCATTCAAATAATAGTCTTACAACACTTACGACATATTCATGAAAGTGTGTTGGTTCAATGATCTTATGAATATTAGGTGAAAGATCTGAGTACGCAATTACAATGGCAATCCATTAGCTCCAATTGTGGAAAATTATGTCACTTCTTGCTTCTCCAAAGAATGATCTTCTCTCCTATTCTAAGTTGGAGAATCCATGGCTAACTCTCCAAAATCTAAGCTTCAAAAATATCTTTTCTTGAGTTTTGAGGTTTCTTTTATAACAAGAGGAATTACCTTTCGTATCCCCTGTGACTCTTGAGTGACCCTCATGACTCTTGGACTTATAATGTGACCTTTTGACTTATACATGATTTTTGGAATTTTCCTAAATATTATTTTGTCCATATATGAGTATGTGACTTTTCATATTCCACATATGATGATTGGACTTCCACACATTACATTTTTTCCTTTCCTTTTGATAATTACATAATTACTTCCACAAGTGATGTGGAAAGACACATGGACACACATGACATTGTGATGGCATTGATACAAGTCACAACTTGACAATGATGACATGGACTCCATGATGAGATGGAAATGCTAGATTTTTCTTCTTGTTGCTTCCATCATGTCTTCATGAGAGGTATAGAATAATTGCTTTGTTCTTCATATTCACCCTCTAAGTGGTTGAATTTTATAGAGTCTTTACTATGATCTTGATCTTCCAGCTTCTATTTCAATCTAGTGCCCCTTCATCTTATTTTTCATTGATCAACCTGTCTTTACAGCTTAATGAATGTCTTATAGAATAGTATCCATATCCTTTTCTTCAGTGATCATCCTGTAATGTTAAGATCTAAAACCTGCAACTAGAGATCACTCATGACAAGGTGACACCAACCTGAAAAAAATCCTAGTCTATTTTTCTTCATGAAAATTACTGATTGAAATGGAACTAGGTATTGAACTGAGAGAAAGGTTCAGGGATCGTGCAATGTGCGATTCTAGAGGCTAGGAGTGAGGTGTTGAGGCTTGTGATTGCGCATTGCGCAACACTGGAAGCCTGGACAAGAAGACTGTGCAGTTGAGGTTCACAGTGGGACAGGCTTGCCCACTGTGATTGCGCAATGTGAAGTTTAGGAGAGAGGGATGTCAGTAGATTGTGTAATTGCATAGTTCAAGAAGCCAAGGAGGCAGTCTATAAATTGGTATTGTGTAATGCACAGAAGGAGACTGACAAGGAGGATTGATTCCACAATTGTGAAGGTAAAGATGCCAATATTGAGCACTGTGATTGTATAATGCACAATCCTTAGAGGCAAAAATGTGCAATTCCAGGAGGTAAGGGTGCATGCTTGAGGCTTTCCACTATGCAATGCGCAGTTCAAGGAGGGAAGAGTGAGCTCAAGTTGGTCACGCAAAAGATCCTCCGGGATTTGGCTAAGTATGGGATCATTGAAGCAGATATTAAATCAAGGTAATCCTTGAACATGATCACACACTTAGAACAATCTATGACACAACATTGAACACTCAAAACTCATAAATAACATGGACCCCTTAATGCGACGGTAGAACAATACTATCCTCCATGTGTGAAACTTAGGGTACACTTTGAGATGATAGTGACAACAGTTGTATGACAGTGCTCAAGACTTGGGGAATAATTCTAATGCATGTATTTTTTATGAATAGGACATAGAAGTGCAGGAGAATGCATCAAAATTTCCATTTAAGAATGTACAATTAACTCCCTTCGACTAGGAGCAACAATACTTTGGGAGTGGATATAGTACATGTTTATATGATAAATAAGACCCATTGACACCAAATTTTCCCCTTGAAATAAACCATAACTCCTCCTTTTTTAATGTGTGACACTTCCCATGCTAAAGGATGACACTTTGGAAAGTAAGAGAAAAGTGCGAACAACACTTGAAAAGACTCAAAGAAAGTGAAAGAGACACATGCTAGAGAAAAGATAACATGAAAAAGTCACTTTTAAAGTGAAACCAAGCCAAAATTGTAGACATGAATGTGAAATTGACACTTGCAAAAACAAAGGTGCGACAGAGCAACAGTTGAGAAAACTCATCAAAATAAAAGTACAATTGCAATTGAGGTGAGGAGGAATGTCAATGGAGAGTGTGCACTAACAGTCAACAAGTGTTGCATAATAAACTATGCTTATGGATTGTGTAGTCAATGTCACTAGTGTTTGTGTAAGCCTTATATATAAGAGTTGTGTAGTGCCTATGTAGGCTTGCATTGAAAAAAATTGCACTTGTAAATTATTCAAAAATTGAGCATGAATAAAAAAATGAATTTGACACTTGCAAGAGAAATGAATACTTCACAAAAAATTAGATGACCACAAAGTGAGACCATAGAATGAAAGATCGCAAGATCCTTAGTAGGCTGCAAAATTCAAGGGTAACAAAACTTTTGGAAGGTGTTTGTCGCAGCGACAACAATTCCCTATTTGGTTGAGATTTGGATAGCCAATAGACTTTGGATCCTAGTTGAGGTGGTCTCAATAAAATCCCAAGGGTTGAGGGTTGATATGGTTTTCTCCAAGAATCTCTTAATAGGTGATTGCGGACAGTAAAATTGCTTTGGGTATGATGAAGAAATTATGAGGCATCCAAGCTTGTATTGGTTTTCATGATTTTTGGACCTGACATTGGGTGAAATCACTATGGTATGAGGGTGGAGGTGGTTTTCCTCTAGATTCCTTGTATGGTTATGTTTTGGTTTATCCCATGTGATCAAATGTTCATGCTTGGAATATGGCACATGGGTGATTGGATGGAAGAAAGATTTTGTTCAGCCCAATCTATGTTTGGGTGGTACATATAAGTCCCTAACTTGGTTGGCACTATGCATATGTTATTATGTGTTATTCTTAATGGGATCAACGACCACAAGTTTTGGTTTGATGTAAGATTATGTGACTGTGTTGTCATGGTTTCATTCTGGTTAAATGTTGGTTACATGCATAGTATATTTCTGATGATAAGATGTGCTTTTACTATTGGTATTTGCCATTGTTTGATTAGCTATTGAATAGTTTACATGAATGCATGAGCTAATATGTGTTTGTTAAAACTAGTATGAAAGGGAAATAAGCCTTCTTGATGAACATATGATGAAATGTAAACATTGAACAGATTATAAATTCATGACCCACAATTACTATGTTTACAAAGTGTTTATATTAATGACTATTATGTGTTATGTAAGCTTAAGCAAGAACAAAGCTTGGAAACAGAGCATGAGGACTCAGGAACCTTGTCAACAAAGTTTTGGGCAATTGGCTTGTCGGCTAGCCTTAAAAATATTGGAACAAGTCTTTGGTCACACTATCTTAACTGGGAAATTTCGGCCACAGCCACATGGAGGATGGGTTGTGTGTGCAGTTGAAGCCCTCCGACCGCACTGGTAAGTGACTAAGAGGTAGATTAAGGTTGAGAACTATTTCAAACCCAGGAAAATGATCACCATGGGAAGTTAGGTTGATAAAAGTGTGTTCATGTGTCCTTGGGTGGTTGTAGTAAGTTTTTGACAAGTGGACCCCATTTCCCTAACTAAATCTTGGAGGTTGGGTCATGCATGGAAACTCTCCACTCATGTTTACCCTAGTAAGTATGTTAAAGTGGGTAAATGTGGGATGGTGTGTTACATCCTCCTATCTTCTCATAAATTTAAAATTTCGCAAGAATCTGACATGTTATAAGGACTATGCTACAAATTTGGAGTGCCTCGTGAGGATAGTTTAAGAGCACTCGATGACAACTGCTGCAGAATACATTCAATTGTAATGGTTGATGTGGATATAATTAAATAAAAAGGAAAAATTGTAGTATTTTGAAATGATTTTTCTTGAAACATTTTTTAAAGTTACATAGCTACAAAAATGTATAATAACCATCCCTTCTCAAGTCAAGGAGGATATTTTATATTGTAAAGTTATCAAGTTGTAAGCCATTTCTAGTTAATAAAAAAGTTTGCATGAATTTTGTGCATTTATTTTGTTGTGAATGCAGATTTAACTAAAGTACTCATTTTTCATTCCTTCGAGTACCTCACGGAGTACCTTGTCTAAGAAGATAGGGCCCCGTCTTTCGAAATGTACTATTGTATATTAGACTTAATAGTTTATTTTCAATTAGCTTCTATTTTTTAATTTTGTGTGCATTTAAAAGAACTCATTTACAGTAACAATTCTAGGAATTAGATATTGTGTTCATAAAAATTATATGATTTGGTTAAGTAATTTCTATTGGCATGATTGAATATAAATTAACACATAATTATCAGTTGTGTTTATTGCATCAAGTTACAAGAATATAGGAAAAAGGCTCTCGAACTACTTGATTTTATACTATGTTTTGAGTCTAGCGTTCTCTGGATTACAACCTAAGAGTCCATCAGTTAACAATTGGAAATGTTACAATGCAGTTCTTTTTCCCATAGAGTGAGTTTGTTTCAAGATATTTACCTTCATATAAACTTAAAATAAAATCTAGTTTATTTCCTTCTTCTTCTTCTTTTTCTTTTCTTTTTTGATTGGATTTTTTTCCTATAGTAACTGTAGATGAGGTTCATGAAGGTGGCCTTTGGACTAGAGGGGAGGGGACACTTCAATTTTAATAAATATATATTTCTCATTGCCCTTCCATTATTCATTTTCCTCTATTGTTATAAGCTCATAGTTGACTAAGATGGTCCTCTATTTAGTCTCTAGTAGTGATGGTTGGTATTCAATCATTTTTTATGGTATTATAGTTTGGTATGTGCCTTTGGTGGTTTCTCCATTAAGATATGAATTTATGCTACTTATTTGATGGACACTTATGTATCTATGATATTCTCAATGGGACCTTTTATGGGGCCTACTTTGTTGCTTTCAATTCATGTGGATTAAGGATTTATGTTTCCTAGTTCTAGCGCTTGACTCTTAATTCCTTCATTGAAACTCCTTGTGCTCTTTACGAGGAGTCTCAAAATCCCATAGAGTTTTAAATCAAATTCTAAAGGTAAGGTTTTTTTTGGTTTTCAAGTGATTATGTTGAATTATCAGCATTTGCTTATGAGCCATGATATTCAATTGATTATAATCATTTTATTGTTGGATTTCTTGCAGGTTGGCCAAGTCTATTTTTGGAGCTTGGAGTTTCTAGCAATATCTAAAAAAGAGTCATATTCATGGCATAAATTAAAATTAAATGACAAAATTTTATATTCTAGATCTTGTTGGAATTTCCTTCCATAGAGAAAGAGAGATGTCCTCTAAGATAAATTTAGTGTGAAGTTCCTTCCATACATATTTAAGCATAGGAATATTGGCATTCATTTGGCCATATTGTTTCAATAAAACTCTCTAATTTGTTACATATGGATTTTAGGGTATATATGTCTTAGAAATTGATGGGAGGTGGGGGAGGTGAATCCAAATCTACATTGACATAATTTATGTAGTTTACTTGAAATATAAGGACCAATGATTAATATAGAGGCCTATAACAACCATTAACTATGTCCCAAATCTAGACATGAGATCTTTGTCTCTTTTGGAGTGGAAAAAAATGATAACCCCTCTTGCATGTAGAGGAAGTATATTTCCATTGTAACTGAGTTTTTAAGAGACAACAATCTATTCATATATTAAGAGAAGGATGGTGATAAGTCGATGAATTTACCTATCATGTCTTTATCTACCTTTTGATGATGCTTCTGGTTTGATATTTCCAGTTCAAGGATTGAATATGCCATCTTCAAAATCTGGCAATAAACGTTGCCCCATGGGCCTACAACTCAACGTGGATGTGTTTATGATCTATCATTTTGGGTTTGGAAGAGGTTATACTAGTATTAATCAATGATATCTTAAAGATAGACATGGTAGAGAGGTATACAATTGTGAGCAACCATTATAGGGTAGAGGGTGACAATGGGTGATGATGGCAACTCAGGTAAACCCTCTCTATCAAACATGATGAATAGATCTAGATTCATCTTTTGAAAAAATAATATTTCCCTTCCATGGTTGATGATAGTAGGGGTCCTTTTTTTATTAATGTCATTTAATCAATATACGTGTATTATTATGTTTATTTTTTTGGCCCAAATGTCACACTGAGAGGGGGGGTGAATCAATGTGAAGATAATTTTACAATTTCACAATCTTAATTAATCATACATTCTTTTAGCAATGATCATAAAAATGATTTCCTAAGTTATCAAAATGCATCATCACATAAGTATCATAACTAGAAACAACACAAGAAGGCATCACATCACAAGGAGACACAAAATATTAGGTGGAAACCCAAATGGGAGAAAAGCACCAACTCTTCTTCTTCTTAGTTCTTTAATTTATTTAGATCAATTTGCAAGCCCCAACCCATGGGAGGAAACTACCCCAAACTATGCAAGTTGCCACTTGTAATAGGTTATAACTTGATTGAGGCACCAACCTCGAAGATGTAAGTAACTGCTCATTATAGCCTACAACCCAATTGAGGCTACTGTTGAAAAATGCAACAATAAATTCTCAGTTTTATTTTTCCTTGATTAAATTGAGAAAATTTGAATTTCCACATATGCAGACAACTTGGATGCATTTAACTTGTGTGACATGGCTTGTGTCACCCAGTTTTCTTAGTAAATTCAAGTTGGAGTTAAATTTCAGTTAAGCATGTTTGATTGCTAATTTGTAGCAATGAAGATTAGTTATCTCATGTTGTTTTCAGTTTAACTAGTTCTAACTATTGAAGGAACTAGTGGAGGGTCAGTTGTGTAGTGGGACTTCAGTCAAGCTCAGTGATCATCCAGTTAACTAATCAATCAACCCAAAATAGCTAGTGAATGCAAATCATTTGAGTTCCCCGGGCTTGGTAGAGATTCAAAGGTAGTGTAACATAAGTTGTAGGTTATTATTGAGTGTAGAGGTGTTGCATGCAGTCAGATGATCATCCTAAGGAATTTCGCAATTCATTTTGGAGAAATTCCTAAATAATAGGGGCCTAATTTCTCAAGGAATAACGCAAGGAAATAGGAGCTCAAGTAGAGGCATAAATTGACCAAGTCTGGGTCAAAGCCTTTTAGTGAGTAGAGAGATAGGTCATGCACTTGTAGGTTGTGATCAGTTGAGAAAATCAATTGTAATACATCTTTATTCATCAGATTAATGCAAACATGGATTATTTCTTTCGCCGGGAAAAATACTTGTTGTATGTGTGTTATTTCTTATTTCATGTCTAAAATTTTTGTTCCAAATTGTGAATTAATGTTCGCAGAGCAGTAGAGTAGGTTTGTGTCTTGTGATTTTGATCAAAATTTCATGAGAAGTTGTAAATATACATCGTAATTTCTACATGTTATCAGATCAAGATTCACGTTAGAGTAGAAATTTCAAATTTGTTTCTCAGGAGGTTCAAATTTGAAGTTCAGTGCAGCAGGATCTCTTAAGATTTGAGAATATGGCCTACAATGGACTAAGGCTAGAGTATGCCTTGCAAGGAACCTCTAATTTTGTTGCATGGAGGGATGACATAAAGACGATATTGGATGACAATGTATTGCTAGAATACATCAAGGAAGATGGTTCAGAACCACTGAAATCTAATGCCCAAAACCTTCTCAATGGAAGAAATATGTAGTAAATGCGAGGAGAATAATCTTGGAGGGAGTGTGGGATCACGTTGTCTCAAATCTCCATGGAAAAGAAACTTAATTCGCAACGTGGAAAGCACTAACAAAATTGTTCGAGAATAATAGTGAGCACAGGAAGCTCATGGACAAGGATAAACTTTGAAGTATCAAAATACAGAAGAAAAACACTATTTCACAGTATCTAAGCAAGTTCACACAACGTTGTGATGAAATTGGCGAGGTTGGTGTAAATGTTCCTAAAGAATACTTGGTAAGCCTAGTCCTTTTGGGCCTTCTCAAGAGCCGACATAACTATCAAGATTCAGTGAATGAGAGGGAAAAATTACTGAATTGGGAGTGTTTATGGTATGATTTAGTACAAGAGGAAATAAGGCAGAATACCAGAGATGGAACTTCATCCAAGGCTGAGGATGAAGAAAAATTTTCATTGGATGGAAATGAAAAGAAGGGAAAAGGGAATAAATCTCAATCCAAACTAGAATCTAGCCAAGGGGGCAAGAAGAAATATTTTTCAAAAATTAAAGGCTTCCATTGTCATGAATTCGGGCACCATGCCACGAAGTCTCCACACAAAAGGCAAGCAAGAATACGTTAGGAGGAGTAGCAGGTGAAGCCTTGGCTTCATGGTTTGAGCTTCACTTTAAACTTATTGCATGCATGGCCAACACGGTGATGGGGAGCATGTGGTACTTGGAATCAGGTGCATTGTTCCACATGAGAGAGTGTAGATATATTTTCAGTGACCTGGAATAAAAATATTTGCATATGCACATTGAGATGGGAGACGACGGAATTTATAGCGCGACTAGGGTTGGTATATTCACCTTTTAGTGGGAGTCGAGATCCCCCCCAGGCTCAAGGAATTCATGTTCGTTCTGGGCCTAAATAAAATTCTCATCTCCGTCGTAGTTTTGGAATATCATGGTTATGATGTGATATTCGGCAAAGGAAAAGAATTTCTGAGACACATAGCCATAGGATAGATGAATAAGATTAGGGTTCGTGTAAAGAACCTATATAAGCTAGATGTGAAATAATGTGTTGCATTAAGCATAAAGGTGGAGAAGGTGCAGAGTTGCGATATTGGTGAATTTTGGCACAAAATACTTGGTCATTTCCATCATGATGCCCTGAAGATTATGCAGCAGATAACCACATGCCTCCCCAAAGGAGCACTTGAGCATAATGATACATGCAAAGGACGTACTTTGGGGAAGTACACAAAATCAACATTCCATGATCGGGACAACAAAGCACATGTAGTCCTAGAAAGGATCCACTCTGATGTATGTGGACCTTTCTTGATAGACTCCACTTCCAAACACAAATATTTTGTCATTTTTATTAATGACTTCTCACGAAAGTGCTAGATATTCTTCACATGGAAGAAAGATGAGAAATTCTCCAAGTCATAGAATTCAAGGCACTGGTGGAGAAAGAAACTGACAAGAAGGTGAAGGCTCTCAAGAGAAATAATGGAGGTGAGTACGTGTCGAATGAAAAAAATAAATAAATAAAAAAAATCAAAAGAAGGCATTCAATGAGAGTTGAAAATGCCCAACAACCCACAACAGAATGGGGTGGATGAGAGAAATAACCTTGGCATTGTGGGAGTAGCGAGGGAGATGTTGCATGAACAAGGCCTAACTCAACACTTGAGGGTCGAGGCATGCAACACAACAGTCTATTTGTAGAACCAGAGTCCTCATCGGATTTTGGGCATGATTACACTAGAGGAGGATTTCTTGGGAAGGAAGCCAGATGTATCACACTTCAGTATTTTTGGAGCCTTTGTTTACGACCATGTCTCCAAAGAATAAAGGAAAAAGCTAGAGTTTACAACATAATTGGGGGTATTTTTGGGTTACACAGAAACTCCCCACAACTACCGTGTGTAATTTCCATCCCTTAGAATGACAGTTGTGTGATGAGATGTAAAATTTGATGAGGAGAAAGCGATGTGGTGCTCTCTTGAGAGGGAGCTCTAAAGGAGGAGCCTCATGAAGTTGTGGAGCAACCATAAATTTAGGAGCAGAGAGTGGAGACCACCACTCAAGAAGAACCTTCCAAAGAAGGCAGGAAAAGAACCAGGAAAGTTGAGAGACTTGTGCAGGATGTGAGGGAGAATATGGGTTCTCCTTCAAATTTGTGTAGGTAGAGAAGGTCTCCAAATTGGTACATTGGCTACATGTCTCTAATGATTGAGCTTGTACAGATTGAGCCATCCTCTTTTGGGGAACCAGTAGAGAAACCTATATGGGTTTATGCAATCGTGAGGAATACAAATCCATTATAAATAATAATGTTTGGGAAGTGGTCCCAAGACCAACAGATAAATAATTGGTGGGTTTCTGATGGATCTTCAAGGTAAAGCAGGCAATAGCCGAAAGCATAGAGAAGTACAAGGCCAAATTTTTGGCCAAGGAGTACTCTCAATTTGAATGAATTAACTATGAGGATACCTTTGCTCATGTAGCAAGGTACTCGTGCAATAGATAAATTATTGCTCTGACTGCGCATATGGGGTGGAAGATCCACCAGATGGATGTAAAAACAACATTCCTCAATGGAGTTTTTGACGAGGAGGTGTATATCGAGCAACCAGAAGCTTTGAGACTATTGATCAGGAGTCTCATGTGTGTAGACTCAAGCAAGAATTGTATGGTCTCAAGCAAGCACCTCGTGCTTGGTACACCAGGATCGATAGTTATCTCACCGGTTTGGGCTTCCCCAAAAGTGAAGCGGATGCAAACCTCTATCATATCCTGGTAGAAGGTAAATTGTTGATTATTTTCTTATATGTTGATGACTTGATTTTAATTGGCGATGAATAACTGATCAGATATTTCAAGGAGGACCTTGAAAGAGAATTTGAAATGAATGACATGGGTCTCATGCACTGCTTCCTCAGATTTGAAGTATGTCAAGGTGATGGGGAACTATTTTTCTCTAAATTGAATTATGAAAATGAGATAATATAGAGGTTATGCATGGATAGTTTCAAACCCATGGAGACACCTCTAGCGACCAACTAGAAGGAGGATGCCACTTTAGGTGAAGAAGTGGATGCTACCATTTATCAGCAGCTAGTGGGAACTTCACTGATGTACCTTGTGAACACATGACCAGATATGTACTATGAATTCAACCAGTAGCCAAGCTATGTTTACGCCAACCAAATTATTTTGAAAGGAAACCAAGCATGTTTTACGGTACCTTAGAGGCACTATCCAGTTTAGACTGTGACAGAGACGGATAGATGGAGTGAAGCTGTGTGGCTTCATAGATGCAGATTGGGTGGGGAATTCCACCTTATTTCCATCATACCGAAAGATTACATAAGGTGTAATTTTCAGTGTTCGGTCTGCAGTTGTTTCCTGGAACAGCAGGAAGCAAAGATCTGTGGCGCTCAGCTCGACAAAAGCAGAATACATGGTTGCAAGCGAAGTAACACATGAGGCGATCTGGATGAGAAAGATACTTGTTTTATTGTTTGGTCAGAATATGGATCCAACTTTGGCCTATTGTGATAATCATAGTTGCATCAATCTCTATGAGAATATTGTTTTTCATGATACAATCCAAGCATATGGATATTTGGTGTTACCATTTGCGAGACTGTGTGCAGAGGGGGGTAATGTTGTTGCAGTACATTCCGACAGAGGAACAAGAAGTTGACCTTTTGACAAAGGCCTTGTCAAGAGGGAATTTTGAGTTCCAGAGGTTCAGGATTGGGGTGGTTGATAATCCCTTTCTTGTTGAGAGGGAGTGTTGAAAAATGTAGGAAGAAATTTTCAATTTGATTTTGCCTTGATTAAATTGAGAAAATTTGAATTTCCACATTAGCAGACAACTTGGATACAGTTAAATTGTGTGACATGGCTTGTGTCACCCAGTTTACTTAGTAAATTTGATTTGGAGGAGTTAGAATTCAAATAAGAATGTTTTATTGCTAATTTGTAGCAATAAGGATCAGTTATCTTAGGTTGTTTTCAGTTAAACTAGGTCTAATTGTTGAAGGAACTAGTGGAGAGTCAGTTGTGCAGTTAGACTTCAGTCAAGCTTAGTGATCCTCCAGTTAACTAATCAATCAACCCAAAATAGCTAGTGCATGCAGAGAAATCGAGTTCCCAGTGATTGGTGGCGATTTCAAGGTAGTGTAACATCATTTGTAGACTAGTCTTGAGTGTACAGGTGTTGCATGCACTTAGATGATCAACCTAAGGAATTGCGCAATAAATTTTGGAGAAATTCATAAATAATAGGGGCCTAATTTCTCAAGGAAAAATGTAAGGAAATAGGATCTCAAGCACAAGAAGAAATTGACTAATTCTAGATCAAAGCCTTTAAGTGAGCAGAGAGATATGTTATGCACTTGCAGGTTGTGCTCAGTTGAGAAAAGAAATTGCAATACATCTATATTCATCATATTAATGTAAGCATGCATTGGGGTTTTTAGCAGATTGTTTCCCCCAGGAAAAATACTTTTTGCATGTGTGTTATTTCTTATTGCATGCCTAAAATTTTTGTTCTAAATTGTGAATTAATGTCCACAGAGAAGTAGAGTAGGTTTTTGTCTTGTGAATTTGATCAAAAATTCATGAGTAGTTGCAAATCTATATTGTAATTTCTACAAATCCAACATGCTCTAGGATCCAACCTGATTTAGGCTCCAACCTCCTTCTTCAACTTCCTTGTGGACCTCTATTTCATCACATTTTCAAACTGGATCCACTATCATCATATATCCCCAAAACATAAGTAGTGTCACAATTTGTTGTCAAAGTCACGTCATGCATTATCATCTCATTATAAATTTACTACTATTGCCACAATCATTATCATTCAACAACACTATCACTGCCATATCCTACAATCATTTCCACTACAAACATTGCAATCAATGTCACTATGTAATCTGGAACCAACATATTTTAATTGTTGTCACAAAATTTATATCAATATTTGTTGTTGGTTGTCATACTATTGTCCTAAACTCTACTACAACCAATTCATTATTCTAGTCACTCAAACACATTCTCAGAAGCTCTTTACTTCATGTATTCAAAACACCTACAATATGCTCATAGACCATCTAAAAAAACACATGAGATTATGGTCATCTAATCCAAGATCTTTTGCTTTATATGCATTAAAGAATTAAATATGACAAGGCACTTAAAATTATGAGAACGTAAGCACATAAAGCGAAGAGAAAGGAGAGCATAGAATGCATGATATCAAGACACCAAAATTTTAATTACAGAGTGTTGGCTCCCTATAATTTGCAAGATTGGCAAGAACAAGTAGCAGGGAACCACATCAAACTGCTTTGGAGTCCATGACCTAGCCTTCCTGGGCTCAAAGAGGGGTCTCTCTATGTTTATGAGTAAATGATTTGGTTTTATGCTTATATTTTTTGATTTTAGGCTAGTTATAAAGCTTGGGGTTGTTTTTTGTTTGATTCGTTGTAGGTTGGATAGGTAGATTGTGGGAAGCTTAATCCATTGGGCTCTAGAGTCATAAAAGGTTTAAATATTACATCAAATTTTCAAGGGTTTTCACAAGGAAAGCTAACTATATCAAATGTATCTCAATGGTAAGATGAAAATGAGATGATAGTGAGTTCAGCAGATCTAAAGAGCAGACAGCTTTTGAATTCTTTAACTACACTTCAACATAAAAGCAGAGCAGACAGACTCTGAATTATGCATTCAAGTCCTTAGAGGAAAACATGTAAGACAACAGTTCAGTAGAGGTAAAGAGCAGTTAAGAATTATTTAACTCAACATCATAATAAAGACATCAAGATGATTGTTTAAGGGAAACTAAAGAGCAGACAATCTCTGAACTCTTTAGAAAAACTTCAAAAGAAAACCTTAAGATAACGGCTAGGTGAAACTAAAGAGCAGACAAACTCTGAATTCTTTAGCTATACTTTGCAAAGGAAAACATTAAGATAATAGTTGCAGACAGAATTAAGGTGCTCATGCAGCATATCTTAATCTAAGATTTCTGTTCTTCTATCAGGGAGATTGATGTACAATATGGAAAAAAAAAGGAAAATCATTAACAAAGAAGGATAACTTCACCATTAAACATAGCTCAAGGATCCTGTGAAAGTGCTAGTATTACTGATGTCTAGCTCAAAACAGTTACAGTGCTCCAATGCAATAATCTTTGCAAATCAGAGTCTAAGCCAAAATCCAACTCAACAACCAACCAACAATAATAATGAACAATGCATGCAATATTTAACTCCAGATGAGGAGGTTGCCCTAATCTAGGGTGACAGAATTGCATTTACTACAGAGTAAATGATGTTTGACAATTGAGACCATGCAAGGCCCAATGCCAAAATATATCTGATTGTCTCACTATAATAATAACTTTCAAATTAATTGCTGAGCTAACTTAAAGATATTTTTGACCAGCTGCCTTTAACATTAATTTTTACAATAACTTCCGAGTTGCTGCTAAAATATTTCTGACTGAAACATTAACTGAGGTAGCTTATATTAAATCAAAATTTGGCTGTAGGTGGCTAAGTGATTGGGAAGAGTTAAATGTTGAGTGGCCTGGGCATATCGTTGTGCCTTCTTCGTTGATTTCTCCTCTAATTTGTCTTTAAACCTTTAAACTGTCATTATCTGTATCTTTTATCTGTTTTCCTTCTTCTGCCTTTGTTTTCACTGTAATCTCTTCCTTAACCTCTCTTATCTGTCTTTTCTCTTAACTCTGTCTTCTAACCATGTCTTTCATCATTAACCTTTGACTGATCTTTTTATTCTTTTTACCTTTCACTTTTCTTTAACTGTGTTTTTTATTTGTCTTCACCTCTGCCTGTGAAGCCACTATAAAACTCTCATTTTTCCTTACCCTGTATTTTTGAAGGAACCTCGATGTCTTTGGAGTAATTATGTGATCGTTAATTAATGATTCATTTCCGCTTCTGATTATTCTTGCGCTCCTAATCCTTTGATGAAGAAGGCTTCTGAATCATCATCTAGAGAGCCCTCATTAAACAATTCTTGGACTTTAGGAATGAAAATTTATTATCGCATCTTCCAATATGTATGTCACCTGCAAAACTTAAAAACAAATATTAATAAAAAATGAAGCTCCATAGGGAGGAAATATGGCTTAAAGGATCTCGGAAGTCTGTGGACAGAGTCCGGATAATGGAGGTTTTTTGCTTTCTGCGTCTAGTTGTGGCCTTCCAGGTCCTTTAGGAATGTTGCAGGCATTTATCGCAGAGATTCAGGAGCTTATCGCAGTAGCACAGGGCTTCAAAATATTCAAAAGGTTCAACGGTTTCATTGTAGGCGGGGAGGCGGTTTTATGGTTTATCGCACAGTCAAAAGCGGTGAGGCGGTTTATTTTTTGGGGATGCGATGAAGCGCAGATGTGACACGTGGCGGAGGGAGGGGTGATAAAACCGCCTATTTCACAAGCCCTCCAAGGTTTTAAACCTCGGGAAGTTAGGGTTGCGAAAAGGCGCGAGGCTTGTCGGATGAAGGGGAGAGGATCAGATGGTGGATGAGATTAAATGGAGTGGCAGGTTAAAACATAAGGTGGGGCCCGGGATTTTTAAATGAAAGGGAGGATTTTAATATTAGCATGGGGTTTTAAATGTAATGGGGCCAGG
Source organism: Pinus albicaulis (assembly GCA_034641835.2). Classification (NCBI taxonomy): domain Eukaryota; kingdom Viridiplantae; phylum Streptophyta; class Pinopsida; order Pinales; family Pinaceae; genus Pinus; species Pinus albicaulis. The sequence goes on from CM076570.1 coordinate 224,760,202, forward strand.
GTTATATTAAAGCGGGGGGGATAATGTTTATCAAACTAGAGGTTTAAAAAAAAAAGGAATCAGGGTGTTTAATATAACGGGGTCAGGTAGAATAGGCAGGGTCTATTTAAAGTGGGACCTGGGGTTTAAATTTATTTCAAGACAATGTAAAAATGGGTTTTTATATTGTTTTGAATGAACAGAAGGGAATGAGTGAAGGGGAAGGGATTTTAGTGAGGAAAATGGGGATTTTAGCATAGGGAAAAAGGTTTTTAAGAAAGGGATAAGGTTGAATGAGGGGATTAGGGTCAAACATGGTTTTTTAGAGCATGAGGGTATTGGAAAAGGTAAAATGAGAGATAATGAATAGGTTAAATTGAAAATAATGAAGGCAGTGAGATTTCTGAAAATAAATGATAATCAGGGAATATTTTTTTCAGCAGACTGTGAGAAATAAACAGTCATCTGGTGATATTATAGAAATACAATAGACTAACAGTGGCTCCAGCTGGGGAGTACGGCTCCTTTAGGAGGTGTCAAGAACATTTATAGACCAGTAGCCTGATGTATTTGGTTGATTTTAATTCTGCAATTGCTGATCTGCTGCAACTTTTTGTGATTGTAGCCTTTCAAAACTAAAATCCATACTTAGTGAAAAACTACTTATGCCTACCCATTCTCTACTCTAACATTTTTCCTTCATTTATTGGGTGCATTTAGACTTGCAAAGCCCTTGACATCATTTTTCTTTTCAAAGAAAACTATCTATTTCTAACCTTATAACTTCCAAAGGCTCAGATTAGACAGATGAGCTCTTTTATTCTATACCTAACTACTTACCCGCCAAGGTTGAATAGTTTGATAGATTTTTATTCACTAACTATCAACATGAAATTTAAAGCATGAATGAATCAAGATTAAGCAGTTTGATCATCATGAATTGTGGCATTTCTTGAACAAGCTGCACATGATATTATTTTGCAAAAGTAAACTAAACTGAGGGCTTTGGTCTTGAATCTTTCACTTATCACTCAACCCTTACTTTTCTTACTGGTTCAGATTAGGCTTTTGAACCAATGTCATTTTCTACCCACCTACTGATAAGCCAAGATTAAACAGTTTGGAAAATCTTCATTTTCTAACTTATCAACAAAAATTCAAAATTTGTACAATCATGTTTAGGCTGTATGGTTGAACAAGACCTTTTCAAAATTAGTGGCATTTTGACTTGCACACTTGCAGAAACATTCATTTTTGGTATGGGGCTTACCTTTTTCTTTTCCAACTGCCCTCTTTTCTTTGTTCCTTTTCCTCCTTTTTGGATCAATTTCTTTTGAGATTTACTTAAGCAATGTTATGTACAATGAAGAAAACTTAAACTGAGATTCTTAACTAAAATAATGTTTTAGCATCCTGCCATTGACAGGACCTCCAAACAAATATGTTCCATTCATTTTTTGTAAGAAAAATGCATTATTACCTCTTGCAGAATGAATGATGTATAGACCTTTCCAAAGGTTATCAAACTTTCCATGCTTGCCTTTGTCCTCTCTTCTAGAATCCCACTTCAGCACTTTGTCTCCAATGTTGAAATCATTTTCCTTGGTCCTTTTGTCAAAGATCTTCTTGATATTTTCTTGTAACAATTGTGTTATTTTTTACACTCCTTCTCTGGTCTGTTGCAGCTGAATAGTCTGGCTTATTCTCCTTTGTATGTCATTTTCTTCAGACTGTACTTCTTGCATAAGCTTTATTACTGGCACTCCTAGAGTGGTTGGGAAGACTAAATCCATTCCATACACTAGTTGATAGGGTGACATATCAATTCACTTCTTACTTGTTAGCCTGTTTGCCCATAGCGCATGTACCAATTTTTTGTGCCATGATTTCTTATTTTCCTCCAGCAACCTTTTAATGATGTTTACCAAACTTTTATTTGAAGGTTCAGCCAACCCATTACCTTGACGATAATAAGCTATGGAATTTCCCAAAGTAATGTGATATCAGTGGCAAAAATCCACCATTTTCTTGGACTTAAAGGCAGCATCATTGTCAGTAATGATTTTCCTAGGACAACCAAACCTAGATAAAATGTTGTTTTCAAGGAATCTGATAATTATTGTGTCTGTGGTAGTCCTGGAAGGAATGGTTTCTATCCACTTAGTAAAATAGTCAGTTACAGTAAGGATCCATTTGTGCTGGGCAGAGGAGCAAGGGTGGATTTATCCAATAAATATAAACCCATTGTTGAAAGGGAGCTTCAACAGAGATTGGTTGTAATGGCAAAGGCAGTAGCTTTTTTTTTCCCTAAAAAAATTGGCATTTATGACAGGTAATTACCATTTTGTGGATGTCTTGGAAGAGGGTAGGCCAATAGAAACCAGCCCTAAGGATCTTATTAACAGTTGTCTTCTAATAGAGGTAACCTCCACATTCTCCTTCATGAAATTCATGCATAATCCTATCTGCATCTTCTTTAGGCAAACATTTAAGCAATACACCACCAAAAAATTTCCAATATAAAACTTTTTCCAAAATGCAGAAATTTACAGCTTTTAACTTAAAAAATTTGGCCTTTGTTGTGGACAAACCAGGAGGAACATTTAAATTAAAAAACACATACAGTATATCTGCGTACCAGGGAGAGTTTAGGAATGCTTCCTCAATAAGTGGAGTTGCCATCTCCTCTTGTTCATCCAATGACTGAATCATATTGATGTCTAGTGCTTGAAAATTTGTTTCAGCCATTAGTTTAGCCAATCCTTGTCCTTTGATTAATTTGGTGGGCTTGATTTCAAAATAATATTCTAAGATGACAGCAATCCACTTGACTCTTTTTCCATCAGGATCTTGTGTTAAGATGTCTTTAACCATTGTATGAGGTATAAATGCAATGATGTGTGAATGAAAAATGTAGACTCTGAAATCTTTTAGTGCTTTAATTAAGGCAAAAGCCTACTTTTCCTTTATATTATATTTCAGAGGTGCATCTCTTAATGCCTGGTTGAATAATGCCATGGGCTGCTCATGTCCTTTTGTATTTTTCTGCAGTAATACAGTAGCAATTATATGTTCTGATGCAAAGGAGAATATAAAAAAATCTTTGGTAAAGTCAGGGCTGATCAGAACCAGTGTTTGTGTAAGTGCTTGCTTCACCAAGTCAAAATATTACTTTGCTTCCCTGGTCCACTTAACTCCTAACTCTCTTTTCAGCATTTTAGTGATGTTTCTTAGGAGTTCTACAAGTTTTGGTATGAACCTTCTTAAAAAATTTATCTTCCCAATGAAATATTGCAGCTCTTTGATATTTCTTGGGTGACTGATTTGCAATATTCCCTCAATTCTATTTGGGTCAATATTTATCCCTTCTTCAGATATGATGTGGCCTAGAAGCTTCCCTTCTTGAACGCCAAATAAGGATTTCTTTGGATTCAAAGATAGGCCATACTTTCTGCATTTCCCAAGACCTTTCTAAAATGAGTTAGATGTTCCTCATCAGTTTTTTAATAGACTATGATGTCATCAAGGTATATCACAATGAAGAAACCTATTTCTTCTGAAAAATAAATGTCCATTTCTCTTTGAAAGGTCTCTCCAGCATTCATTAACCCAAAATGCATTTTTACATACATGAAGGTGCCCCAAGGTGTAGTGAAAGTTGTTTTGTGTTGATCATCTGGATGCACCAGCACCTGGTTGCAACCCGAAAAACCATCTAGCAGAGATATCCTTTTGGAGCCTACCACCCTTTGCAATATGTGGTCCATATTTGGTAAAGGGTAGTTGTCCTTCAGGGGTGCTTTATTCAGATTTCTGAAGTCTATGCAGAGCCTAATTTCTCCTGTCTTCTTCCTCACTAATACCAGATTTGAAACCCATTATGAATACTTGAGTGGGACTATTATCCCAGCATCATACATTTTCTTTATCTCTTTCTCGACCAGTGACATTTGGACAGGATTTATTCTGCGCAACTTCTGTTTAAATGGCTTTTGTCTTTCTTTGAGTGGAATTTTGTGCTGGATGATATCAGTATCATATGACTTCAAGTCTTCATAACTCCAGGCTAACATATCACTAAATTCTTTGAATAGCTCAATATATTTTTATTTTATAGGTGCAGGCAGTGTTTTTTATAGTTTTACTATTTTGGGCTCTTGCTCACTGCCTATGTTGCATTCTTCTACATTTTCTTTAGTGGATTCCATCTTTGGCTTTCTAGCAACATCATTAAAATCAAAAAGTTCCTCTAGAGGGACAAGTCCCCTTGGAAAGGTATTATCTCTAAATTGCAGCACTTCAAACTCTTCTTTTTCTGGATTTTCACACATTTCTATCCTATGTGGGTCTTCCTTTGCTAGCAGATTTATATCAGAATCATGAAGGGACTCTTCCTTATACATTTTTTCCTTAGCAGAGAATTCCTCCTCATAATCTAAGTCTGAATTTGGAAACTCAAACTCATTTCTGGACTGTAGGAAATGTTCAATCTGTTGGTCATCTTCAAAAACTTGCCAATATTTGATATTATCAGGGACTACTGGTCTGTATTTAACCTTTACAGTGTATTGTTTATTAGCATGAGGTAGTTGACAAGTGTTGGCTGAAAATGCTATTCCATTGGCAAGGATATTTTGATTTCTTGGGATAGAGGCAAGGTCATATTATTTGAATGCTTTTAGGAGGTCAAGGGCAACATTTTTGTATGCTCTTAGTCTAGGGTGTTTAGCTGAATATTCTCCCTTAATCTGCCTAATGAATAACTTAGAATCCCCATGGATAGAGATCCTTTTGGCTTATAATTTCTTCAGTAATTGTTGCCCTAGAAGGAGTGCCTCATATTCTGCTATATTATTTGTACATTGAAATTTCAGTTTGTATGAGTGACCCTCTGCGTGGTTGTTCTTAGTATTGTGTACCCAAACACCTGCTCCTAATCCGGTTTTACCACAAGAACCATCAAAGCTCATGCTCCAAAGAGGTTCAGGTTCAGACTTACGTTGTTCATTTTCTATTTGGTCTAACTGTTCTTCCTTTTATTATTCATTTTCAGTTGTTTGTTCATTTACTGCTACTTGTCCATTAATGTTTTCATCATTGTAAAGGACAAATGAATCAAGGTTTGTGTGGGCAAAATAGAGAGGGGAGTTATCAGGCATTTCTTGACTGCTTACCATGTATTTCATATGAGTTTCCCTATATAATCTTCTTGGTTGACTAAAGACTGGTATGGTAGCATAGGTCATATCCATTTCGAGGGTGCCTTGAAGTTTAGCTCCCCAAGATCGTGATAGAAGCATGCCATACTTGGCGGGAATGTCAGCCACAAAAATATCCATTACTAGACTTTTGGCTGCTATTTTTGCTATATTAACACAAATATCTTTGATCGGGCCTAGACATTTAACACTACTGGAGTCAAAAGAGTACAAGTCTTTGTACGGTCTAGTTATCTCAAGGCCTAGTCTTTCCATAATTACCTTTGGCATGAGGTTATGAGAAGCTCCTGAATCTAACATGGCATTGTGAAGGATTTTATCATGAATATTCAAACTGACATAAAATGGAGGGACGCCTCCTTCTTGGAATTTACCTTCTACTTCTGTCCCAAACAAAAGTTCAGGTTTGTCATCATTCAAATTCACAGTATCAATATTTTCTCCTATGTTTAAAGCTTTCAAAATTTGGGATCTATATATATCTTGGCCAACTAATTAAGTGAGAGGTATGGAAATATTTATCTTGGCAATTTCATTCTCAATAACTAAATGATGTCTGCATTTTTGGTAGACTTGAATCAATTTAATCAGACACTATCTTTGCAGCAACTTTAGCTTGTTGATTTGTATTAGAGATACCAGTTAAATCAGTTTTGTTAGGGCTACTATTGATTTACTAGTGCTGCTTTCTGGACTGTTTTTGTTTTTATTTTTATCAGAAATTTTAATCATTTGAGTTGAACTTTCTGTTGTCTTTTTAGGATCAGTTTCAGGGGTCTTCCTAGCAAAAATTTTAGGATTCTTTCTCTTGGGAGTGTCTTAGGTTTCCTTGCTTTTGAGGTCATACTGTCTATGCACTTCCATGATGGAATTTTCAAATCCTTGTTTATAGTCCTCAGATTCTTGGCATTCTTCTTCCATTTGAGTTGGGGCAAACATGCCTTTCTCTTCCTCAGTGAGGAAAACAGTATCCTCATTATTAACTCCCATTAGATTGATTTGAATTTCTTCTGGTTCTTCAGTCACCCCCTCATCCTCATCAACATATTTTTCTTAAAAAGGAGGCCTAATTTGCTAGTCACCTCCTCTTTGTTTCCTCTGTTTTATTTGAAGGGGGTCTCTCCTATATTTTTGGTTTTGGTTATGGTTTCTATTTTGAGGAGCTGCTTGTTTTTCTCTAGGGAAAGCTCTCTCATTTATGTTTATTATCTCCATCATCCTCTCCATGGTTCTAACTAAGTTATCAATCTGAGTATCAAATGTGGAGGCTACAACCTCTTCCCTATATGTGACTCTCTTTTCATTTTTCATTCTAGCCCTTTTGGCAATTAGATTTCCTTCCATACTTACTGCACCCCTCTGCATGTCTTCTAATGTAGGACGGTCTCTTTCTCTTATTTGATAAGCCATCTCTGGGTCAAAGCCATCTGGAAATTTCATTAGGGCTAGACCTTGTGGAGGTTTCATGTGAGGAAGGACGGAATTATATACACTGTTGAATAGTGCAGTAATCTTGCACACTCTCTCCAACGTTTCTCTTAATGTTTTCATATTCTGATAAGATTTGGAGAGGAATTTTCTTGACTTCCCATTTATTTTGGAATAGCTGATGAAAAGCAAGGAGGTCATGTATACTATTAGGGGTTAAGCCTTTAAAACATTTTCTTGCTTCTCCCCCAGGATTTGGGAAAAAATTCTGATCTTAACAGTTTCATCATCTATCTCTTGTCTATCAAAAGAGTCATCCATTTTATCCACATGTTGTTGAGCAGTTGTAAAACCACTTGCATCAAATAAGAGGATTTTGGACAGATAGTCCTGTGGTATAGGCACTAAATTTAATGGTAGGACTAATGGGGCATACCAGGTTGCCATGGAAGGTGGTTGAGGAACCCAAGGGGGGTTTGGAAAGTTGAGGGTTGATAAAGGGAGGTGGAGGGTTGAATGGAGGAAGGTGAATAGAGGGTGTATGAATGGGGGTCAAGGCTTCTACAACAGGATTATGTTGTAAGATGGATGGGTCGAAAATTATCTGTGTTATCCAATTATGGAACCTAGTCCTGAAAAATGTTTTCTCTAAGTGTGAGACAAATTGGATATCCTGCAATTTTTTAAGGTTTTCGGGTAGGGAACTTGCCTTGTGAATAGTTTTGCTAACAGTTTAACTTTCAGATCTAGGAGTTTTCCTTAGGATTTTCTCTTGATTGTCAACTATTGTAGGGGGTTTGGGTTAGGATGGGATTTGGTACAGATTCTTTTAGAAGCCAGAACTTAGACCCAAGCCTCAGAAAGGTTTAAAGTTTTATAGTAGCTGAAAAACAAACCAATGTGTGAACAAAATACTTAATTCCCACAGTATTTTGACCGGGTTTCTTTGAATTTTGATATTACTAAGTTTTCTCAATAGTTACCTAGTATGGTCACCATTATGTTGGCTCCCTGTAATTTGCAAGGTTGGCAAGAACAAGTAGCAGGGAACCACATCAAACCGCTTTGGAGTCTAGGACCTAGCCTTCTTGGGCTCAGAGAGGGATCTCTCTATGTTTATGAGGAAATGATTTGGTTTTATGCTTATATTTTCTTATTTTAGGCTAGTTATAAAGCTTTGGGTTGTTTTTTGTTTGATTGATTGTAGGTTGGATAGGTAGATTGTGGGAAGCTTAATCCATTGGGCTATGGAGTCATAAAAGGTTTAAATTGTACATCAAATTTTTAGGGTTTTCACAAGGAAAGATAACTATATCAAATGGATCTCAGTGGTAAGATGAAAATGAGATGATAGTGAGTTCATCCAAGCTAAAGAGCAGATAGTCTCTGAATTCTTTAACTACACTTCAACATAAAAGAAGAGCAGTCAGACTCTGAATTCTGCATTCAAGTCCTTAGAGGAAAATATGTAAGACAACAATTCAGTAGAGGTAAAGAGCGGTTAAGAATTATTTAACTCAACATCATAAGAAAGACCTCAAGATGATTATTTAAGGGAAACTAAAGAGCAGACAATCTCTGACTTCTTTAGCAAAACTTGAAAAGAAAACCTTAAGATAACAGCTAGGTGAAACTGAAGAGCAGACAGTCTCTGAATTCTTTAGCCATACTTTGCAGAGGAAAACATTAAAATAACAGTTACAAGCAAAATTAAGGTGCTCATGCAACATATCTTAATCTAAGATTTATGTTTTGCTATTAGGGAGATTGATGTACAATATGGAAAAACAAAGGAAAAACATTAACAAAGAAGGATAACATCACCATTAAACATAGCTTAAGGACTCTGTGAAAGTGCTTGTATTACTGATGTCCAACTCAAAACAGTTATAGTGCTCCAATGAAATAATCTTTGCAACTCAGAGTCTAAGCCAAAATCCAACTCAACAACCAACCAACAATAATAATGAACAATACATGCAGTATTTAACTGCAGATTAGGAGGTTGCCCTAATCTAGGGTGACAAATTTGCATTTACTACAGAGTAAATGATGTTTGACAATTGAGACCATGCAAGGCCCAATGCCAAAATATATCTGATTGTCTCATTGTAATAATAACTTTCAAATTAACTGTTGAGATAACTTAAAGATATTTTTGACCAGCTGCCTTTAACATTAACTTTTACAATAACTTCCGAGCTACTGCTAAAATATCTCTGACTGAAACATTAACTAAGGTAGCTTATATTAAATCAAAATTTGGCTATAGGTGGCTAATGTGATTGGGAAGAGTTAAATGTTGAGTGGCCTGGGCATTTGGCAGTGTCTTCTTCGTTTATTTGTCCTCTAATTTGACTTTAAAAATTTAAACTGTCATTATCTGTATCTTTTATCTGTTTTCCTTCTTCTGCCTTTGTTGCCACTGTAATCTCTTCCTTAACCTCTCTTATCTGTCCTTTGTCTTAACTCTGTCTTCTAACCCTGTCTTTCATCTTTAACCTTTGACTGATCTTTTTATTCTTTTTACCTTTCACTTTTCTTTAACTGTGTTTTTTATTTGTCTTCATCTCTGCCTATGTAGCCACTGTAAAACTCTCCTTTTTCCCTACCCTATCTTTTTGAAGGAACCTCGCTGTATTTGGAGTAATTATGTGATCATTAATAAATGATCCAATGTCGCTTCTGATTATTCTTGCGCTCCTAATCCTTTGATGAACAAGGCTACTGAATCGTCATCCAGAGAGCCCTGATTAAACAATTCTTGGACTTTAGGAATGAAAATTGATTATCGCATCTTCCAATATGTATGTCACCTCCAAAACTTAAAAACAAATATTAATAAAAAAATGAAGCTCCGCAAGGAGGCGATATGGCTTAAAGGATCTCGGGAGGTCTGTGGACAGAGTCCGGATAATGGAGGTTTTTTGGTTTCTACATCTAGTTGTGGCCTTCCAAGTCCTTTAGGAATTTTACAGGGGTTTATCGCAGAGATTCGGTAGCTTATCGTGGTAGCATAGGGCTTCAAAATATTCAAAAGAGTCAACGGTTTCATTGTAGGCGAGGAGGCAGTTTTATGGTTTATCACACAGTCAAAAGCGGTGAGGCGGTTTATTTTTTGGGGATGTGATGAAGCGCATATGCGACATGTGGGAGAGGGAGGGGTGAGAAAAATTCCTATTTCGCAAGCCCTCCAAGGTTTTAAACCTCGGGCAGTTAGAGTTGCGAAAAGGCACGAGGGTCGTCGGATGAAGGGGAGAGGATCGGACAGTGTCTGGGATTGAATGGAGTGGCGGGTTAAAATATAAGGTGGGGCCCAGGATTTTTAAATGAAATAAAGGGTTTTAATATTAGCGCGGGGTTTTAAATGTAATGGGGCCATGGTTATATTAAAGCGCAGGGGGGGGTAATGTTTATCAAAGCAAAGGCTTTAATATAAAAAGGAATCGGGGTGTTTGATATAACGGGGTCGGGTAGAATAGACAGGGTCTATTTAGAGTGGGACCCGAGGTTTAAATTTATTTCAAAGCAATGTAAAAATGGGTTTTTACATTGTTTTAATGAACAAAGGGGAAGGGATTTTAGTGAGGAAAATGGGGCTTTTAGCATAGGGAAAAAGGTTTTCAAGAAAGGGACAAGGCTAAATGAGGGGATTAGGGTCAAACATGGGTTTTAAGAGCATGAAGGTACTGGAAAAGGTAAAATGAGAGATAATGAATAGGTTAAATGGAAAATAATGAAGGCAGTGAGATTTCTAAAAATAAATTATAATCAGGGAATGTTGGCTTCAGGGGTCCTGACCCAGGTTCAGATTTAAGGTTTGCCAACAAACCCCTATTCTACTGGCCCTTTCAATAATGACCTACTTTCACAGGCCAAGGTCTCACCCGAAGTAGTATGGGAGGGTGCTGGAACCAAGTTTCCGCACCCTGGGAGAGAGTAGGTAAATAAGGAAGATCTTCATTGGATCTATCAGGTTCACACATAAACAAGCCTATTATCAAGCTTTTAACAATATAATCAACATGTAACCATAAACCAAGCGACTATCATTAACATATCTGATCAATACATTCGCATCTACGTGCACATCAACAATTATCACCACAGAGCATTACAATCATAGCTAATTCATAGATCACTAATACATTCGCAGCTTAAATAAATAACACAAATTCACTTCAGTAATAAACACGACTAGTCCAGATATCAGAAAGATACTTAAAATAGATTCCACATTCGTGAGTATCCAAAAACCCAATTAAAAAACCAAGACATAGCCCGCACACACATCCAGCGGGGTCCACACACAGCAGGACTGAGGATCTCCGCGCACACATCCAGCAGGAGTCCTTACCCAAAACAACCCAAGATATATCTCAACAGTTCGTTTGCAGCATAAATCTACCTTTTCTTACTTACTACACCCAACTATCTATCTATTTATATCATCGTAGCCTTTGCTATCCTATGGTCCGTAAACCATTGTTTGCGGACCCTAGGTCTACCCTTTGACCCATTACAAAACATTGGGGGCTTTGACCCACCCCAAAACCCCTATGCAAGACCAACTATTACAAAATTATATAAAAAACGCAGCTTAGGGAACCCCATTCCAACATGCCCCAAACACAATCTTATGACTCGTTCCGAGTCACAGAAGCCGTGGGGTTTGCATCTTCACATGAAGCAGCTTGATTGCATCGACCAGAGGGGGTAGCACTCCTTCATTCTACGTGGAAAATTTCTATGCAATATCCACCAACTTCTGCGAAGTTGGACCTTCAGTAGAAGCAGTGACACTTTCCAAGGTCTGGTTCAGTTGTTTGACTGCAACATCCACTTCCTGAGATAGCTTAAGGGCTTCATCGGCCCACTTCTTGAGGTGGTCACTCAGAACCTTCTTCTTGTGGTGTAGCTCTTCTAGGTCATCTCTGAGCACATGATTGACTCGCAGACGTGCCAGATGTTGAGCGGGGATCATAGTGGGCATAGTAGCTTCGATATGCTCAAACTCTTCTTCCTTCTAGTGCAGTTCTTGAGAAAATTCACACAGGAGAGGAGCGTGCTGCACCTTAGACCATAGTTACATAGCTGTCTCAAGCAATTCTGCGCCCTGAGCGATCTGAGCTGTAATGGAATTTGTGGCCTTAGTGAACAGCGCATTGCGTTGGGCTCGTACCTCAGGTGGAGTTTTTGGCTATAATTTGGCCTCCAATGCAGCAATTTGCTGCTCCATCTCTATCTTGACACTCTGAATCTGGATCCTAGAAGCCTTCAGGGCTGCAACGAGTCCCTGATTATTGACATGGTGGGTAGCATAGGCTGGGATATCTTTAGTCACATCTGTGGATAGCCTGCTGATTAGACGTTCCAACTCGGTCTGCTGCGTGGTGGCAAGGGTGCATGCAGCTTGCGCCTGGGACACCTCGGTGGTTTTTTCAACGATAGTCTACTCGGTTGTACTGATTTGTTGATGCACCTGGCGGTATTTGTGCTGGATCTCCTCAAAGATGGATGTATGGAGGACCTGTAGCGATTTGTGTGGAAGCCGAGCCAAATCCAATTACACTTCTACGCAGGCCTGAACTTGCTCACATAAGGCAGACGGGCTCAGTGTGAATGATGCGCCTGGCAGGGGGCAGAGGTAGCTTTCAGTCGTGACGATCAGTTCACTGCTGGTTGCTGGGGGTGGCGTCATCTGAATCATGCTTGTTTGCAGGGTATTGGTCTTGAGCTGCAGAGCTTGGAGCTTAGACTGTAGTGCAGTGACCGCGGCCTTCTGCTACTCTTCCAAAGCAAGCCATCTGTCTTTTGAGGTGAGGGTGACTGCATCTGTGATTTTCTTCACGTCTTCCTCCGTCAAAGTAACATCAGTCTCCCTATCGGGCCTTGTAGCTCATCGTTTCTTTCACTGGCCTTTGAGAGGTTTGGCGATCTGTTTCATACCATGCGGGGAATCAACACCCTACGTATAAAGACCCTCTGTGTGCAGGTCCTGTTGTGAGTCCTGCTGTGATTCCGGCTCCGCACCCTTCACGGCGTCCTTTGTCCTGGCGGAGTCTTCTAGGCCACGTCCTTCTGCATTCTTGGTGGTATCAGGTGGGGTGGTCTTCGGGGCGGTGCGTGTACCTGCAATGTCAGTTGTACCTGATTTCAATCCAAATCTCCAATGTGGTGGCCAAGTGGCAACGAGATAGTTGATTTACTCGTCGGCGACCATGTAAGGCAGCGACACCCAAGCTGGATCCTTACGCCCCTGAATCTGCACATTGTGCATCATGACCTAGAACGTTGCGATGCTCTTCTACTTGTCATAGACCGCCTGTGACAAGCGTGGCTGGGAGTGAATGGTTCTTGCGAGTTTGATCTGAAAGAGGACCCAAAATACTTTGTTATCCTCAATGCGCTACTCATCCTTCGAATCCCACAAATTCATGTATTGCGCTCCCTCGCACATGTCTAGTTTGAGCTCAGCGAGGATCGAGTCTTCAAGGGATTCCCATGCGACCAATGCAATTAGGACTAGAAGCTACGAGTAGCATAATGTCCTTCCATGGTCCTGGGCCTCACGCACATTCTCCAAAAATTTATTGCAAAGTAACTGGGACCAGTTGAAGCAGACCCCCTTTTCACAGCGACTAGCCAACTGAATTACATAAGTGGGGACGGTCGTGGCCTAGCACTTGCGCATCATCTTACAGGCCAGCAACAGGGTACCCATGCACACTCCTGGGTCACCAATGTTGTTGATCAGGAATCCCCTAGTATTCTACTCGACGTGGTAATCTTCTCGCACCCTATCGGCGATATGTTGCTCATACTTCTTGTCGACGCGCTCAATGGGATTCAGCCCCTCCATGGGGAGACAAGTAATATGGTGAATGAGGGAGGAATTAATGGGAATACGGTCCCGGATCCATAAGTTGCCATCATGGATCAGGGCTAGTAGTTGTCACCCAATCCGGTCAGTTATACTGTATTGGCCAAAATGAGGCATTTACATCAAGTTTAATAACCCATATTTTTCTAGCCCGCGTGCCCACGGCATTGGGACAACCCTTAGCATGTCACCTTCCAGTATTCTCTCAAGGTACAGCTCAGGTGCCAATTTTGGGAAGGCCTCCAGGTTGGCCAGGTCATGGTCGTTGAACTTAATTGAGGCGAGCTTGCCATGCACTTCTCCAATTATGGGAACTTCGCCAGGAATCGGTGGCATTTGCAGGTAGGCGCACATTCCTTCAAGGTTCTTAGCATGTGCGCACTGAGGGCCGGAGAGGTCGAACATAGGGTGGCAACCAAGTGATTGGTTCAGAAATCCAAGCCTCTTCCTGAGTGGACAGAGATCACTTTGTCGGGTTAGGCGAGCGTGCCTAGGGCACTATTCGGGGGATTTCACATTCCGAGGGGAGGTGCGTGGCTTCCCTCCAGCCCATTTCGCAGCCCTACCCTGCCCTTTCTCTTGGCCTTTCCCCTTACCCTTATTTTTCTCCACCTACTTCCCCTTGGTTGGTGTGGACACAACCTCTTCAACTTCATGGGTGACCTCCAATACTTCATCAGTGGAGGCCACGGTCTATGGCGATTCAGCTGGATTGGTTGTTATTATTCTCACTCGGAATATAAATTCGAGATTGCTACTATCAGAAGGGGTAGCCCTCCTAGACATTAACAGAGCACAATAGTTACAGAATTTTGTAAAGCACAAGAATTTCAGAATGCACGGAACTCACTTCTGATCTACTCTCCTGCTTTTATAGCTTTGGATAGTGACCAACAGTTGGATGAGGCTTATCTGAAACTTACCATCAAGAAAACGGTAAAAAATCTTTGGAAATATCCTCATTAATTTCCGACTGCCTGCTCCTTTCAATGGTAAAATTTGATTTTTACCCAGTTTTACTATTTCAACGGCTAGTTTTCGCAGCCGTGTATTATCCCTGTGCTCCCAACGCACCTCCCCAGGCTTCCGGACCTGCGATCGACCCCTGCGCGTATAACAGGCTTGCCTGCGTTTTTCCTCCTACCTGCGTGTATTCTGCCCAATACAACTACGCCGGCCATATAGTCATTTGATCTGATACGGCTTGAGCCGGCTGCCATTAACATATCCTTGTACAATGTCACCGTGCAGCGTAGCTAAATAGACAGCTCCTCCGTTAGTGATTTCCTTTACCTATAGGGCCCTAGCCCGTGTTGATGGAACTTCCCCAGATGTTTCGCAAACTCGCTATCGTATAGCAGGACCAATTCTCCTTCTGAAAAGATCTTTCGCCGAATATGTCTATCAGCCCATGCTTTTTCCCAGGCCTTTTGAACTTGCATATGAAAGTTAGCAATAAATCAATCTTCCTCCAAGGCAACTAGTTGCGCTAAGCATTCCTCCATGATATCAGGCTCTTCCATGTTTGTAAAGGCTACGATGCGCACGCTACGAACAATATATTCCATGGGCATAATGGCCTCCTTCCCATAAACCATCCGAAACAGTGTTTTCCCAGTCAATTTCTTGCAGGTGGTTCGATAGGCCCAAAGGACCGACGGGATGCGCACGTCCCAATCGCTTCGATCGACAGTGCAGATCTTGATCAGTGCCTATTCTAGAATTTTATTAAAAGCTTCCACGGTGCCATTTGCCTACGGATGATATGCGGTACTTTTCCATGGTGGATCCGAAATTCTTCAGTCAAATCCTGTATTGTTTCATTAACAAAATGCGTACCTCTATCGCTCATCAAGATCTTCGAACAACCAAACTTGGTTAGAATATGTTCAAAAATAAAGTGTGTAGTGGTGTTTACAGTAAAATCCTTCAGAGCTTGCACTTCGGCCCATCTGGTTACATAATCAGTTGCAGTGATGATGTAATGGGCACATGTCTTCTTCCCTGGTGATTTGATGGGCCCAACGAAGACTATGGCCCATTTTTCAAGCGCTTGTAGGGCCTTCTGTGGCTGCAAGGGAATTTCGTCCCTACACGATGGTCTTCCTATCCTTTGGCATGTGTCGCAGGCTTTGCAATAGTCATGAGAGTCACTATGCAGTGTGGGCCACCATAGCGCAGCTGTCAAGATCTTCTGCGTCGTCGCTTTCCCTGCATAGTGACCTACTGCTACGCCTTTGTGGGCTTCTGCTAAGATGGCTTGTCTTTCATTCTCTAGAATGTATCTTCACAGTACCTCATTAGCTCCCAGATTATACAAGTGTCTCACTATAATGGTAAGGTAGGTTGTGCAGGTTACCAGCTCTTTTTTTGTGGTACCGAATATTCTACAGGCTCCATCCCCGTAGTTAAGAAGTGAATGATATAGGCGAAGTGCGCATTAGTCACCTTAATAGCAAAGAGTTGTGCATCAAGCAGTCCTTCTTCTAGGTTGGTCAGTTCTTCACCACTCTCGATTCGAGACAAGTGGTCCGGCCCAACATTTAGTTTCCCTAGCTTCATGATGATCTCAAAATCATATTCTTGAAATAGCAGCAGCCATCGGCAAATCTTCCCCCCCCCAACACAGGCTTATTCACTAGGTACTTCAAAGATGAGTGATCCGTGAACATCTTGAAGTGCCCTACCAACAGATAATGTCGGTATTTCTGAAGGGCATATACCATGGCCAGCCCCTCGCGCTCAGTAGTGGATTAGTTGCGCTCCGCACTAGAGAGTTTTCTACCAGCAAATGCAACCAGGTGGTCGATGTCCCCTTCCCCGGTCTGCGTAAGGATAGATCCCAAGGCGATCCCTAAAGCATCTACATGGACATGGAAAACCTTCGCCCAGTCAAGAAATATGAGGATAGGTGTAGAGACCATCTTCTCCCTGAGTAACTCAAAGCTTTCCTGACACTTCGCATCCCAAAAACAAAACGTCCTTCTTTAGCAACTTCTCCATGGGTGTCGTGATCAATTCGTACCATTGAATGAACTTCCTGTAGTAGCCTGTGTGTCTGAGGATAGAGCGCAATTGTTTCTCAGTTGTAGGGACTACCAAGTTGATGATAACTTCTACCTTGGTGGGGTCAACCATCATTCCCCGCCGATAGACCATGTGGCCTAACAAGATCCCGAAAGGTACACAAAATATGCACTTCTTAATATTCAGGGAAATCTGGTGCTTTCTACAGGCGTCCAACATCATGCGCAGGTTCGAGACGTGCTTCGTTACCAAACCAAAAAATTTCCAATCATCAAAATATACCTCCAAGAACTTGTGGATGAACTCCTTGAATACTGCGACCACTACCCGCGAAAAGATGACAGGGGCATTCTTGAGCCCAAATGGCATGACGGTGTACTGGAAGGATCCCCATTCAGTGGCGAATGTATTTTTGTTGTGATCTTCAGGTGCGATCCTGATCTGATGGTAGCCTGAGAACTCGTTAGTGAACGAGTATGCTTCCTGCCCTCCCACACTATCGAGAAATTCATCAAAGAATGGCGTAGGGAAGGGATCATGGACGTAGGCATCGTTCAATTTGCACAGGTCAACACATATTCTTATTTATCCTTTAGTATTTTTCTCCTAGACCACCATAGGGCTTACCCAATTTGATTGTTCTACTGGTTCGATGATACCTGTGGCTATCATTTTTTCAATTTCTTCCTGGAATTTCTGCTTATACTTGGGGTTCAATCGGTAAGGTCGCTGCTTAACAGGGCGCACATCTAGTTTTAAAGTAATGCGCATGACCCCTAGGTCCCCTGTAATACCCTTGAGTTCTGACAATTTCGTAGGAAACAGGTCCTGGTACTCCGTGAGAAGCTCTGCAACTTTTCCAATGGTATCATCATCCTAGTAGTCCCCAATTTTAGCTAGCTTAGGTTGTTCTTTTTTTCCAATGTTGACTTCCCTTAGCTTAAGAGGCTTGGTCACATCAACAGTCTACAGTGGGGGTCCAGCAACTACTCGGTCTCCCTCCAATTCTAGGATAGTGATGTTTGGCGAGTCTTCATCACATTCCTCCATTGATAGATTGTGGCAGTTAACAATATCCCGCATCTGTGTATCCCAAGTTGGTGCTCCAAACTCCACACGAGGGCATGATTAATCAAATACTAGGGTATCTATATCCTGCAGGGCCTCGTCTAATGCCTCAGTTTCACCTATCAACCTGAACGTCCCCACAAAATCGTCCTTCATGGTCTCCCAATGGTGGGTACGTTGGTGTAGTTCTGCATTCAAATACCATGAACTGGGAATTGGCCCCAAGGCATGAATAAACAGGTGGACCCATTCATTCATGGTCCTTTCACACCATGTCTCCATCCATGCGGCCACGTGCTTGCACGGGTCTCCTTGGCCAAGGAACGTCTCCATGCGTAGGTGAACCAGGGGTTCAAAACGTAGGATCATCATCTCGCGACATTCCTCCCAATCCTGGAACGTCCCCTTTTGAGTTTCCCACCACCGCGTAGGGGTTGCATGCATGGCTAGGTTAAGCACCCACATTCTTTGCTCCCTTGGGACTTCTGCTTCAAATGTTCTCAAAAAATCCCTAATACTACCAAAACCATAAAAGTAAGGCAGTTCTCTTACCTCCGAGGAGATACACCGGAAGCTCTTCGTGATCCTAAGACACCGTAGTGCAGATACATCGTGTAACCGATTCTGCCAATTTTCAATCTCCCCGTCGAAGTTAGAGAGGCATTCACTGTATTTATCCCAGCAAAGCACACCATCATCTATAGGATTAATCCAATCCTCGTCCCCGGTGGTTATTTTATAAATATGATCCACGTCGTCTTCTTCGCGCACAAGCTCTGTATACCACTCTCCTTCCGCTGGTTTTAGAGGGACTATCACTCTCGTACCCTCATTCTCAAAAACCATGCTCCTTTTCTTCAAGTTGATAATGCCTCCCATGTCTATAGCCCAATCAAGTCCCAGGAGTGTAGGATAAGGGTCCACATCCTCCATAATCTGAATTACTTCAAAATCCACGTGTACCTTAACCCCTGCGATATCTACCATAATCTTTGACAGTCTCCCCAATGGTATAATCTTCTATTGGTTAGCCATGTGCAGCTGTATAGTAGACCATTAAAGCTTAGGTTCTCTCATCCTTTGCCATTTTTCTTAGGTAGGATGTTCGCATCAGATCCCAGATCCAGGATGACCTGATCCATTTCATAATCGCCAATCTGCATCATTAGCCGCATTTCCCGACCAGTGCGTTTCTTATGCTTGTATATTTTGTTAACATCCTTAACTTCTATGGGAGGTTCAGTTCCCTCTGCGCAACTATCTATCAGTGCTTGAAGATTTTTTATTGCCATCTGGTTCCGTAGCAGCTTCATACATACCTGTAGGAAATGTTTAACTTTGTCGTTTTCTCTCAGGATTGTTGGAGCCTTAGAAGTAGATGCCTCATCCTTGGTAAAGTCTTTGCGAGCTTCGATGAAGGTTTATTTATCCTTTTGCAGGTCCAAGCTTTCCTATTTGATAGAATATTTCTGGATGAAGGGTCCAGCCGCAGCCCTTTCCTCAGCTCCTCCAGTAGCCATGTCATTGTGTGTTATGACATTAATACTGGGTCCCTCATCACGTGGTTCTGCCTTAACCCTTTGCACATTTGTGTTGGTGTCTATTTTTTTTCCTGCATTTTCGCTATCAGTACTAGACAATATTCGATCACATGATCCAGTTGTCTACAATATCGACAAGATTGTCGCACAGGGTTCAGACAGTCCCTTGCGAAGTGTCCTACTTCTCCAAAATTATAACAGATCAATTGCCCTCTTCCCTGACCTACTCTTCCACCTCTTCCCCCTCCTCTACCTCTGGCTAGAGAGCCTCCTCTGAAGAAGGGTCAGCCTATACTCTGTATAGGTTTTCTAAGTCAATCATTAAGTCATATGTCCGACAGTTATGTTCATCGTGTCCCACAGATGAGCAGAATCGGCAACATTGTTGCTTCAAATTTGGAACATAAGCACCAAGATGGGGGCAATGATTGGTATCATGTATTCCTACTACGGGACAGTTAGCACACCATAACATCAGGCCTCTGGGTCCCGTAGCCTCTTTAGGGTGCAATGGGCTGGGTCCCCCAGCCTGCATGTAGTTCGCCAACAGAGGGCACTGATCCTTGGTGTGGCCGGACACCTTACATCTTATGCACCATACATTTGGGCTAGCTTCTTTTCCTCGCTCTTTCCGCAAATTCTAGATTTTGAGGTGCATTTCCTCGAGTTGTCCTTGGATCTGTTGTACCCAAATCTGGGCATTGTTTGTTGGTGCAGCCTCTAGCGTCATAACAATCTCCAAGGCTTTCTCTTGCGTCTCAATCGCTTGCTAACCCATAGGTCCACACAAGTGAGGTAATAGCATGGTGATGAACCATTATTTATGCATTCTATCGTCATACTGGAATTCCCCATCCCTGATAACCTTCTTCAGCCACTGATCATCCTCCCATACCGACTCAGTGGGTCCTTGTCTAAAGTATTTCAAGTCAATCACCAGCTGAGAGAAGGACTTAGGCTTCCGAAACTGTTCTTTTAAAGCATTCTTAATCTCTTGAATAGATGGATCCGCATGCTGGCCTACGTACCCCATGTAACAATCCAGGGCCCTTCCTTCGAAGGCGAGGGATAATTGTGCCCTCTTTATAGCATCACTAGCCACATTCTATGCAGTCCATACTGATTCTGCTACAAACCAAAATTGGTCCATATCTTCGTCTCCTACGCCCTTGAAGGTGGGTAGCTTCATGTGTGTGGCCATATCTTCTTCCAGTGGTGGCGGAGGTGTGGGGGATTTCTTGCCCTTATGATAACTCAAAGGTGGTGTAGCCGGAGGACTACTTCCTGCGTGTGCAACTGACTCTCTTAATGGGTTGTAGATGGATATATCCCCTTCTTGGTTGGTTCGGTAGTACTTACCACTTAGTGTTGTACTCTCGCTCTAATTCTAGGTCATTCATTCAGTGTGGCTGCACAAAATTCCCTTTTCGCATAGTAATATTTTAATTAGCAATAGCAATGTTCGCAGGAACTTACCCTAGAATCCTTTGAAGAAACTCCACTCCACCTCAGAGTAGGATACAAACTGATCGACTACGAATTCTATTACAAACCCTCCTAGCATGCTATCCACCCAATGATCTATGGTATGGGTGATTGTGTCATCAGTATTCTCCAACTTTTGAATCAATTCTGGATTCCACTACGTAATCTGATCGTCTTTCCAACACGTCTAAAATTCTACGAGCCTTGATAACCACTCCTGGAGCTCGTGCGCAAAAGTTACAAAGAAAATTTCATATACTTCAGTGAAAATGTATTTTTTCTTCCACTTCTCAGTTGTTAGCTTCGTGCTGTGATTCTCTTTTACAGAAAATTCCTGAATCTGTTTTTCAAACCAGTCTTCGAGCTCCAATTTCTCTGGTCTCCAATGGCTTCGTGGCATTACGTGATCTCTCTCTCAAAATGCTCCCGGTCCTGACAACGGAACCATTTGTTGGCTTCAAGGGTCTTGACCTGGGTTTGGAGTTAAGGTTTGCCAAAAAAACCCTATACTACTGGCCCTTTCGACAATGACTTACTTTCGCAGGCCAAGGTCTCACCCGAAGTAGTATGGGAGGGTGCTGGAACCAGGTTTCCACACCCTGGGAGAGAGTAGGTAATTAAGGCAGATCTTCGTTGTATCTATCAGGTTCGCACAGAAACAAGCCTATTATCAAGCTTTAACAGTATAAGTAGCATGTAACCATAAACCAAGCTATTATCATTAACAGTTCTGATCAATACATCCGCATCTACGTGCGCATCATCAATTATCACCATAAAGAATTACAATCGTAGCTAATTCATAGATCGCAGATACATTCGTAGCTTAAATAAATAACACAAATGAAATTCAGTAATAAACATGATCAGTCCATATATCAGAAAGATACTTCAAATATATTTTGCATTCATTAGTATCCAAAAACAAAATTACAAACCCAAGACACAGCCAGCGTTGTCTGCACATAGAAGGACTGAGGATCTTCGCGCACACAACCAGCAGGAGTCCTTACCCAAAACAACCCAAGACAGATCTCAACAGTTCATTCGCAGCATCAATCTTACTTTTTCTTACTTACTAGACCCAACTATCTATCTATTTATATCATCGTAGCCTTTGCTATCCTATGGTCTACAAATCGTGGTTTGCGGACCCTAGGTCTACCCTTTGACCCATTACAAAACATTGCAGGCTTTGACCCGCCCCAAAACCCCTATGCGAGACCAACTATTACAAAATTAAATAAAAAACACAGCTTAGGAAACCCTGTTCCAACAGGGAATATTATTTTCACCAGACTGTGAGAAATAAACAGTCATCTGGTGATACTGTGGAAATACAGGAGAATAACATGGAGTTCGTCCAATTTTTCCTACGTCTCTGGGCCGTGCTCAAGAGTGGGGAGGCCTTCATTCATTAAGTGGTAAGAAGAAGAATAAGTACAAGTGAAATTACATAAAGCACCCTTATACCTCCAATGTGGAAAATGGGAGAAAATTGGAGAGATTTGATGTAAAAATAAATATCACCATTGAGATCCTGTCGCTAAGAGGTGTAAAATCGACATAAAATTTGTCGCAAATGGACACTAGCAAGATCTGCACCATAGGGAATCTTTTTGATGCCCTCAATATTCCTTGGGCATGGTTCTACCCCTCTGGCTCACTCTCTTTTCCACTCCTGCTCCACCCCTGCCTCTAGTGCACTGTCCGAATGAAAGGTTTTATATGCAGTGGAGGTAAAAGTGCACAAGGCACCTCTGTTGGCGTAGTGGTAAGATTCGACAATGGTGGAGGAGGGGTCGGGGGATCAAATCCTGCCCCTCCCCATTTTGGTTAAACGTTGCATTTAAATTTGGTTGACCGTTTAAATGGTTTGAAATATGATTAAACATGTGGCCGCCCGGTGGGGGCTGGTCCACATGGGTCAATTCCGATCACTGTCCCATGGCTTTAAATATAGTTTGGTGGTTAGTGGGTAAGCGGGTCCACCGGGGGTGGCTTGCCTCCCTTCCTTAGTTTCTTTGCGCCATTGTTTGGTGGGTTTCGGTGGAGTTGACATCCCGCCTCCCAACGACATTTTTTTATATAATAAGGAATGTGGATCCATGTGGGGGTGATGGGGGTAGCAGCCTACCACCCCTATTTTTTTATATTTTTTTATATTTAAAACCAATTGATAATTTTTAAATTTAACGAAAATAAGGGTTATTGGGATTTTTCAAGAGGCTACAATTTCGCCCATTTTCAAGAGATAATTTCCCTTCTGGTTGATGGTGAATTTGTGGGACACTTAAACCTGGCCCACTACCCAACTTTGACAAAAACTATGACTCGTTCTAACTTCTCCATACGGGCTCAAATTAGAGATCCATTCGCACCGTTGGAATCAGGGTGACGTGTACTTCAATCTGAACCTGGTTCTAGAGTCATCCAACCACTTTGAATTACGACCATTTTTTATCCCTCTTGGTCTCCTGAGGGTGTCTGGAGCCACCTAGATCAATCCTCCCCACTGAGGAGCTTTTGGACCACAAAAATCATTAACACATCCATCACACTGATTTTGTCTTCGCCAAACCATACTTTCAATCACCTGCACACAAATCTAGTATATCTTTTGCAATCATATACAAACCACACATTACTCAAACAACCCTTCAATTGCCAAGAGTTTATATCACACACTCATTGGTCAAGGATTACATAATAAAAACCAATACCCAAACTACTCCTACAAAAAGGCCAAAATATCATCATTGTGTTTTCGAAGCGATGGAAAACACATCATCACCTTTACATTTACTTGCAATGCATGATTTAAAAAATGTGGCCATAACAAGTTATTATCTCTAAAAAAACCATCTTTTACTTAATAAAGTAAATGGGTCATATCCCTGTGGAAAATTTGCTTGAATAATGTCTTCGATGGTTGGATTCTTCATGGGTGCTTTTTGGCCCTGAAGTGTTTGACATGCATATTTCTGGTGTTCATCCTTGTGGCAATGCTTCTTCCTCTTCCATAATTTTCGACCATCTTGGAATGCTTCCTCCTTATGTGCCTCTGATAAGTGTTCATGGATCCCTCACTGTCGGTGGATTGTGATGAGGTTATCTCATCATCTGTCATTGGTGGGTCGCTGGCTCTCTTGGAGCATTCCCCAACTTCCTTCCCGACTTACCCAAGTTCCGCATGACGAGATAATTCTTCTACTTTGATAGGGTTTGTGATTCCTTGGTCATTAATGTCGAGGCCCTTTCCCTGATACCGCATATTATTCAACATTTTGAACCCGATACATGTAGTATGTTTTTCAAAGGCAGCAAAATTTTCATCATGAAAATTCTATGAAATTGAAGAATCACTCTTTACCTCAAGGGGATTATGCTATAGCTTCTCCAAGGCCTCGTCCTTATATTGCAACTAGCGTAGCAACATTTGTTTCTCCTTTTTTTCTTTCTGTAGGAGTCGTTTTACCTCAGTATTATCTACTTGCATGCTTTGATTGATCTCCTCAAGTTCCTGGAGCCATGTCACATTGGGCGACCTTTTCATCTTGGTACATTATCTTTCGAAACCTTTGTTTTATCACTCGAATCTGAACCCAAATCGATGGGTCCATCTGTTGCAATTCCAAGAGCTACAATCCTCCTTTCATCAATGGAATGCGACCCCAAGTCAATTGGTCTACCTCGTGCTACTCTCGCAGTCGTGACCTTCTCATCTTTCTCTGATTCAGACTTCTGATCTTGTTGCATAGTGGCATCTCTCTTCGGCCTCTCCTTCCTGTCATCCTTCTTAGGGCTCATCTCAGGTTGCAGTTTCCAGCAATTGTCTTCGTCATGTCCTTCTTTCTCATAATGGGTACAAGAGGTCTTTTCTCCTCTTCTCTTTGTTGCTGCAGCTCTTTTTGGGTGGTCATTTTGTTCATGCGTCACCCTATTTTCAAGATGCATGGCCTTCATACTGGCCTCATCAATGGTGTTAGGCTCAAACAATAATAATGAATGTTTTATGTAACCATGTAAAGAATCGATATACTTAGTTACAATCTCTGGTGAATCTAAGGAAATGTCTAAGTTCAATGCTTGTTTCCTAAATTCTTCAGTGAAGTTTTTCACATTTTGGCCTTTGCCTTGCTTTAGGTGTTTCCATTCCATTAATGCTTTTTTATTATTTCCCAATGGGTAAAACTGAATTTTCAATGTAGAAATAAAATTTGACCACGAGGAGAGAAGGTTACCCATATTTTTGTTGCCTTGAAATTTTCTCTCCCATCAAACAAGAGTGGTGCCACTCAGTCGAAGGGATTCCAACTGGATCTTTGCCTCGTCTTTCTTGATTTGTTGAATCCGGCAGTAGACCTCAATCTATCTAATCCAATTTTTTAGCTTTTCCACATTACATTCTCATGTATACATAGGCAAGTCAAACTTTACATCTAGTTTAAGGAAAGGTTTCTTAGATGTATGCCTGTGACGTCTACGGGAATGATGAGAAGAAGAAGAGGAACTATCACTAGAATATGGAGAGGGATGGGTGCTTCTCCACTATATCCATGATCATCTGCACCTTTCTTCTTAGGCTTGACGATATTTTCATACTCCGCAAATAGTTTGTCTACTTTCTTTTCCATGTTGTAGAATGCCTTGCGGTAATTCCGCTCTTCTTCCTAACGAGCTTCTTCAGCTGCCATGTCTCTTCTCGTGGTGAACGTCCTGCTTTGGAATCAAAGGACCTAAGCTTTCCTTCACCTTTTTTGAAGCTTGTTTCTGGTTAGCATTTACTCATGCAATTCGCATCGACAAAGACCTGCCCTAATACCACTTGATCCAAGATCTTTTGTTTATAGATGCATTAATAAATTACATATGACATAGCACTTAAAATGATGAGAATGTGAGCACATAAAGCAAAGAGAAAGGAGAACATAGCGTGCATGAGATCAAGACACCAAAAATTTGATTACCAAGTTCATCCAATTTGGACTACGTCTCCGGGCCCTGCTCAACAGTGGGGAGGCCTTCATTCATTAAGTGGCAAGAAGAAGAATAAGTATAAGCGAAATTACATAAAGCACCCTTATACCTCCAATCTGGGAAATGGGTGAAAAATGGAGAGCTCTGATGCATAAATGGACATCACAGTTGAGATCCTGTCGCCGAGAAATGTAAAATCGACATAAAATTTGTCGCAAATGGACAGTGTAAAGTTCTGCACCCTAGGGAATATTTTTGATGCCCTCAATATTCCTTGGGCAGGGCTTCGTCCCTCTGGCTCTCTCCTGGTTCCGCTCCTGCTCTACCCCTACCTCTGGCGCACTGTGCGAATGAAAGGTTTTATATGCGGTGGAGGGCAGAATACACAAGGCACCTCCGCTAGCGTAGTGTAAGATTCGACAATGGCAGAGGAGGGGTCAGGGGATCAAATCCCGACCCTCCCCATTTTGGTTAAATGTTGCATTTGAATTTGGTTGACCATTTAAATGGTTGGAAATATGATTAAACATGGGGCCGCTCGGTGGGGGCCAACCCACGTGGGTCGGGCAGGTTCGAGCCCCGCGATCCTCGGTCACTATCTCGTGGCTTTTAATATAGTGCGGTGGTTAGTGGGTAGGCGGGTCCGCTGGGGGTGGCCCGCCTCATTTTCTTTACTTTCTTTGCGTCGTTGTTTGGCGGGTTCTGGCGTGGTTGACAACCTGCCCCCCAAAGAATTTTTTTTATATAATAATTAATGTGGATCCATGCAGGGGTGGCGGGGGTGGCAACCCACCACCCCTATTTTTTAATATAATTTTGTTATTTAAAACCAATTGATCATTTTTAGATTTAAAAAAAATAGGTGTTATTGAAATTTTTAAAGAGGCCACAATTTCCCATTTTCGGGAGCTAAGTTCCCTATCGGTTGACGGTGAATTTGTGGGACATTTAAACCTCGCCCACTGCCCAAATTTGACCAAAATTTTGACTTCATCTAACTTCTCCATACGGGCTCAAATTGGAGATCTGTTTGCATCGTTGGAATCAGGGCGACAAATAATTCAATCTGAACATGGTTCGAGAGTTACCGACCACTTTTAATTTTGACCATTTTTGGGCCCTCTTGGTCTCCTGAGGGTGTGTGGAGCCACCGGGATCATCATAAAATAGGAGTTAAAATAAAATTGAACCCCTCTAGTTGCATCCATATTTGAGCCCTAACCGCCCAACTTCTTTCAGAATCAAATTTGGATCAATATTTGCTTTAGAAACTCAAAATAACCACAATACACCATTTAAATAATTAAATGTTCTACATAACTCTTGTTTTCAAGAACTTTTCAATAGAATGTTGATTCTTGGCGCCAACCAATGGGAATTGCTAAATTTTCAACATAATGGGTTTTTGGTGTAAAAATAAAAAGATAAATTAAAATGACCTTTACCCACCGGGTAGGGGTCGAACTTGGGTCTATCCTATCACAATATATGCCACTACCGATCATACTATGTTATGTGGCCTGATAACTATCCTTAGCGAATTATTATTATTTTTTATTTTACCACAAACTCTAAATATTATGCCACATATCTCAACTCTATACTTCCTTGTTGTATCAGTGCATATGTCCTATCTCCATCTATTGTGCCAATACCAACCACTGCTTATTGTGTATAGTCTCATCGATAGGGTGATCCATGTAATCCCTCGTTGCATACTCATCAACACTTTAATCCATATTCTATTGCAACGAAACATAACTAAATAAGTTGAATCAACAAGAAAGTACGAACTTTATTAAAACTACTTCCATCAAAGTTGGCTATCAGACTTGTGATATATTATAGCCACAAGTTCTGCCTCCACCAAACCTATTCCATCAAACATGACCTATAAGGTATCTTGAAGTTTTTTCACCGCCTTTTCTATATAGTAGAGCTTTGCAATCACCGAATATAGCTAATCAGAGTCACAGATGAACCAATCATACTTGCATCAAAATAGAGTTATGTGGTAAACCAAACAAAAATAATTATTGCAAATGAAACTAAATCAATGAACTTCATAATAATTTGTATTGACAAAAAAAAGATTTCATTTCAAACGAGAACCAACTCGTTCACTTTCCACATAACCTTATATTAATACAGATCGTTATCCACGTTCACACTGTAAGTCGAATGATAGCTCATATTATGTGTGTGTGTGTGTGTGTGTGTGTGTGTATTTGGTTGGTCTAGGTCTATGTTCATTGGGGAGGGGGTGTTGAGAAATTGTACGGCTTCAAATGAATACAAAAATTCTCTTCTTGATAACTACTTGTGAGCTTACTTATGTATTCTCTTCTTTAACTTAGTTAATCTTTCATCAAGTCAGTTATCAAAGTACTTAGTCAAAAGTAGAGACAGAATTATTTTCACTTGTAACTGAATATCTTGAAATGTAGTTAGGAAGGTAAATCTTTGATTTACCTTCCTCACTTTCTATCGCCTTGAGATCACTGTCTTTGTATTTTACAAATTCTTTCCTTAGATGCTATAAAACCAAAGATATCCTTATTATATCCTTCCTACACCTACCACAAATTTACTGCACCAATCCTATACCTTATTGTACCTTTTCGCAACCTATACCTTCAGCAATATATATCCTTTAGTCACTTCCGCAATCCTTCAGCTACTTCCGTAAACTATACCCTTCAGTTACTTCCAAAAATTGTATCCTTCAGTCTCTTCTCCCTTCAGATAAATCCACATTCAATTATGTCCTTTGATCTACTCCTTTAAACATTGTCAACCTCATACTCATCCGCAATTATTTATCTGCACTGTTATCTCCTCTAATCATTAGTATAGTCCTTGTCTTTAGACCACCCATAATTTTCCTTGGAATATCCGCACTAATTTAGAGTTGAATCTGCAAATCTGTGTCTTCAAATGATCCGCAGTGCAGTGTATATATAGTGCATTGTTCTTGCCCCTAGGCTGACCATACAGTCATTTATTGAGCTGACTTCATAACTGAGATTTAGGCTGACTGGAGAGAGGTTATCCCAGTGTTGAGAGAGGTGTTCTTCACAGTATGTAGAGATTGTGTTCCAGCGTTGTTTGAGGGTTGTTATTTTTCCTTCTTCCACAAGATCTTGGAGCATATTAGACTAGATCCTATATGACACTTAATTATATTTTATACCTAGAAGACACAAACCTAATAGACATCACGAAGAAGTATATTAACCTATATAATAAAATCTTGCTCATGAAACCCATGAAGCAAATACAACAAAATACATTTTATTATCTATGTCTCCTTCTTTCCATAATTACATAGTCAACATGAAGACCGACCTAATTACATTTTACAACACTCCCTCTTAACTAGGGAGGTATTCATATAGTTACATGATCACTTTCAAACTTAAATAATCTCATAAGAAAGATCGGATTGGTAATTGCATCTGTATAGCATCATATCAACCAGCATTGTACTAGTGAAAGGTCTTGACTAACGACCCCATCTCTTCAATGAGACAATGGGCTTCAACGTTGGCAAGACACATGAATTATAGACACCTTCGTCATTGTCTCTCCAAGGTACATACTCCACTCGGTTGTTCCCAAAGTATGACCTTCTTTATCTTCGTGGATACAAAACAACTTGGTCAGAACTAACTCTTATATTCCCCTTGTCTCAGAAGAGTATCGAATGCCGGTCTTCGTCTCCCATTACGCCCCGGGCCAGTCTCATATCTCCCTCTTAACTAGGGCTGTTCCATAAGTGTATACATTCTTAAGGTAGCCTAGTATCCTTAGCATTCTGACATCGAACTCCCTCTATGCCGGGGACCTCTGTGCGTGAGCTGGGAATTTTGATAAGAAGGAGTGTGTTCTCGTCATGGATTTCGATACTGAGGAATCTCCAACTTTTAGCTTCATAGGGCACACATCATTCATCTCTTTCATCCTGAGTCATGTTAGTTATCGTAGAGTGATTCTTCAGACTTCCTTTATCTGGTCCATTGTTACACCATGCTGCTTTCTTTCGAATCATTTTCAAGGATCATACATCCTTTCTCATGATTAGCAACCCTGCATAGATTCATCCAGATAAACATATTCATATGAAATTTTAGAACAAAAGCTACCTTAGTGATGATATTTCACCATGACATTTTCCTATAGGCATCGACATCCTTCATACAGATTGACACATCTCCTAATGATATGTTTTGTCAAGGGTCTTCTTATTTACTAGATTCCTATCAGAGTCTACATATCTTCCCAGGAGGTCTCCAAGTCACATCTTTTGGGCTTTTGGATGATAGCTACCTCTTGACATGGTTGCATTTCATGATCTCTTCCTTTTTGCACATTCTCGATTCCCAGGAACTTACAATCTTTCTATTTTCTTGTTCATATACAACCACCTCATATTCCATGAGGACGTATTATGTTGATTTCATCTATCCGTTCACTGAGAGATACTTCTCCATATATCATACTTCTAAATATATAAGTTCATTACCTGCAACCATATGACATGACTTCACAGCATCCAATGCTAGCATATAAGTCTGCACACCTCATACCCACTTTTCCTTAAGTCATCCTATAGGGGTTTTTCTTGAATGAAGAGCTTCATTCCTTTGACCTACTTTATCAATATGTCATCACATCTCAAAACTTTGTCCCCATGATGACCCTTGATCCGATGATTCTTTACTTAAGTAGGGAGGTTTTCCAGAAGCTGTTACACTGAGAGCTTCTTCCATGCTTCTTTCGAGATTCATCTTAATGTACATTGCTATCATACAATTTTTACAAACAATCGGGGATCACTTAAGGAGAAAGATGATCGCAATCATAATAGAGATCTCTTTCTTCCTCCTTCTTAGATCTTTTAGTGTTAGGTTCTTCTCTTTCATACATGACATGAGCTTCTTCCTTTTTCCTTTTGACATTTCCAGATTTAGGACAATTTATTTTATAATGTCCAAGTTCATCACATCCAAAGCATCGCACGTTGTCCATATTTATTCTTTTATTTTGAGGGCCAAATTTTATGAATCCTCCTTTCTTCCTGTATGAGGCTGCAAAGGCATGATTCTCTTCAATTGATCTTGTATCAGCTTTGGGCTTTAGTCATGTTTCCTCTATTTTACATAGAGACCACAAATCATGGAATGGAGTGGCTTATTTCTTCCCATATAGACTAGAAGTGAAGCTTCCCCATTCCTCTGGTAGAGCATTCAATGCCACTATTGTCATCTTAGTGTTAGACATCACTTTTCCTAGTTCTTGTAGTTGATCTCTTATTTCAGAAATCCTCATAAAGTATGGGATGATTCCTGCTTCCTTTGATAATTTCATTTTGTATAGTTCTTGTCTCAGAGAGATTGCTTCTCCAGCAGTACTCACAGAGAATAGCTCCACCAATTTCTCATATATTTGTTTTGTAGTCTTTAGTTTTGATACACAGGGAATGAGAGAGTCTTTGATAGATTCTATGAGAATCCTTTGGGCTCTAATTTCTCCCTTCATGTACTTGGCATGGGCTGAAGTATCTTCTTTTGGAGGTTGAATAGTAGATCCTTCGATATAGTCCATTACTTCATCTTCAATTAAATTCAAGTTTGTTCTCTTCTTCCATGCACTAAAGTTTGATGATCCAACCAGCTTGTTGCTTTCTTTACAAAAAGGCATCTTGATAGATAGGTTCATAAATACTTACTTGAGTGATCTTGCTTGCAGCTTCCTTTATGTTGATGAAGTCAAGAGTTTCTTTTCTTCAATGTTGTTGTTATTGAACCCTTGACTATAATGATTATCTTTATAAGTTGTGATTCTCCTTCAAACAATGTTTTGAGTGCAAATATTTCGATACCAAAGATTAATGAGTTGATCTTGCCATATAAACTAGTTGGATAGTCTTCCTTGCAAACTAGTTTGTCTTTTCAATCCAAAATTTGATCCTTACTTCTTTGAGTGAATTTGTTGACAAGCAGCCATTTTGTTCAGCACCTTAGCTCTGATACCATGTTTAGAATTTGTAGGGCTTCGAATTAATACAAAAATTCTCTTCTTGATAACTACTTGTGAGCTGGCTTATGTATTCTCTTCTTTAACTTAGTTAATCTTTCATCAAGTCAGTTATCAAAGTACTTAGTCAAATGTAGAGACAGAATTATTTTCACTTGTAACTGAATATCTTGAAATGTAGTTAGGAAGATAAATCTCTGATTTACCTTCCTCACTTTCTATCGCCTTGAGATCAATGTCTTTGTCTTTTACAAATTATTTCCTTTGATGCTATAAAACAAGAGATATCCTTATTATATCCTTCCTGCACCTTCCGCAAATTTACTGCACCAATCATGTACCTTATTGTACCTTTTCACAACTTGTGCCTTCAACATTCTATATCCTTCAATCACTTCTGAAATACTTCAGTCACTTCCGTAATTTATATCCTTCAGCTACTTCTGTAAACTATACCCTTCAGTTACTTCTGAAAGCTATATCCTTTAGTCCCTTCTCCCTTCAGATAAATCCGCATTCGATTCTATCCTTTGATCTACTCCTTTAAACGTTGTCAACCTCAAACTCATCTGCAATTATTTATCCGCACTGTTATCTCCTCTAATCATTAGCATATTCCTTGTCTTTAGACCACACTATTATCTCTTTTGTGACCCGTAATTTCCCTTGGAATATCCGCACTAATTCAGAGCTGAATCTGCAAATCTGTGTCTTCAAATGATCCGCAGTGCCGTGTATATATAGTGCATTGTTCTTGCCTCTAGGCCGACCATATAGTCATTTATTGAGCCAACTTCATAACTGAGGTTTAGGCCGACTGGAGAGAGGTTATCCCAGCATTAAGAGAGGTGTTCTTCACGTTATGTAGAGATTGTCTTCCAACGTTGTTTGAGGGTTGTTATTTGTCCTTCTTCCACAAGATCTTGGAGCACATTAGAATATATCCTATATGACACTTAATTATATTTTATACCTAGAAGACACAAACCTAATAGACATCAATAAGAAGTCTATTAACCTATATAATAAAATCTTTCTCATGAAACCCATGAAGAAAGTACAACAAAATACATTTTATTATCTTTGTCTCCTTATTTCCATAATTACATAGTCAACATGAAGACCAACCTAGTTACATTTTACAACAGGGGGGGCGGGGCAAGCATAGGGTCATGCTTCAACCTAGATTTAAGGAGATAAACCTGCTTTTTGCACCTAATAATTGGTCGATAGTATCAACCATATGACCATGTTTAATAGTTTAGTTGCTAGACCCGAAGCTTCATAAACCATATGACCTCGCCATAGGACCGAGACCCAAAGGTCGTTGGTCATTTGTGTGGTGACTTTAGCATGAAATCATCATGCCATGTGGCGCCTTGCGAGTGGTGCCATCTGTCATCCATTTTTTGGGGCTTTTCACCAATCCAAATGTATCATTTGTCACCGCCACATGGCACCTCTTGTGGCACCACATCATCATGTTAATGCCAATGACTAATGTGTTGTGCCAATTGCGCCATGTCTTAATCATCGATAGGGCCACATCATTGTCCAACAAAACTTTTTCATGTGTCGTCATATGGTTGGTCTCATGGTACTTGTTAAACATCAAGCATTTTTACCTCCATCTGGTTGGTCTGATGGGGCTGGTTAAACATCAATAATTTTTACCTTCATCTGGTTGGTCTGATGGGGTTGGTTAAACATCAAGCATTTTTACCTTCATCTGGTCATTGACCTATTAGGATCATTGATTATTATCCTAAAACTTGCATGCCCTTTAATGGTGTTAAATAGTGCACAAATCCATGCACTTGTGGTCATTGATCTGTTTGTTCAAAGGTTGATCTGCCCTAAACTTGCACACTATTTAACCCTTTAATAACTTGTGATTGGCCTTATAGTTTTCCCTTACAATTTGACCCAATCTAATTTTGATTTTCAACTGGCCATAACTTCTCATTCGAGAGGAGTTTTTATGAGAAAAATATATCGTTGGAAAGGTATCAATGAGCTCTACGCAATCATGATATTTGTAAGATATTTTGAGCATCATAACTTCATCAAAAACTTGAATAACTTCAAGCACCCATATCTTCATTCAATGATGCCTTGTGGAAGATCTAGTTGTCATATTTCTTCACAAAAGGCCTTGTTACTTCGTGATCATTAAGGATGGTCCTACTGTTGATGTCTTGTACATCTCCTTTGACTTCAATGACATCTTCTTGTCTTCAGTGACAACAATATGTGCAAGATATTTTTCACTAAGTGTTATTTTATATGTTTCCCCTTAGTTTGATTTAATTGTTTTTAAATACAAAAAATAAGCGTATGTAACTTCTCCACATGATATATTTCAGAAATAGTCCCCAAAAATTGGAAAATTTTTAAATATAATATGAAGAGGATCACATTTTTAAACCTTTGCAACAGTATAATACTTAGTTTTTTTCACGAGACAATTGCATAATGCAAAACAAAGTGTAGCACACTAATCTATCACATCTTGCAAAGTTTCACTCCTTCACATTTATGTGATCCTCACTTTTACCTCCACATTCCTCAAATTGTACTCTCGTAACTCTTCATCTCTTTTTGATCGAAGAAGTGGAAAAACTATGTTTAACTAAGAAATGACTCCATATCCTACATACCACATGATGCATCATTTTCAAAATGAAATGAAGTTCCACTACCAACAAATCCTTCACATATTTGAAACATATCATCATTAAATAAGGCATGATTTTCGTGAACTACCTATCCATACGTCACATGAAGGGGGAAGTTGCTATTAATAAGCGACATCTCTTGATTATATTATAGAACATGAACCATTACAAAAAATTGATGGCTAATTCAGTGACATTCAACACTGCTTAATTCCTCATTAAATGGGATATTATTGTATAATGACTACCAATTGTTGTGGAAACTAAATAAAATATGGAAAGTAGAAGAAAAGAACCATTTTGTGGAGACAATATTTATATTTTGTGATGGGAAAACTATAATTTTCAATGGTCTATGGATTAAAGATGGTATTCAAAACTTTCACTGGATGACAAGGATTCTAGCAAAGTTGGGACATCTATGATAATAAGAGCTAGTTGCACGCCTAAAGTTTTTTTTCTTTCAAAGAGTTATTTTCATGTTGCAAATTTAAGTTTGACACAAAGCAGAGACTAATACAACTTGAAGAAATTAACAGAACCCTTGTTCCTTCAACTTCGAGTGTCTTCAAAATAATGTTGTGACTTTCTACTCTAAATCAAACTCTTACGCTTTCTAAATATATGCTTTCCTAAATGCTCAATGTGGTGGAGCTAATATCCTTAAGAAGTTTCTTATTCAACCACCTACTAGTTTAATAAATCCTACCCATAATGAGGTATGTTCATTGGAAAACCGATACAGTGAGTTCACATGGTTGTTTTTTCGAATTGTTGGTCAAGTCTCCATGACTTATATACCAATATATATTCTTTATATCCTCCATTATCTTGTACATGAAGGAGTCGTGTTTGATGACTCATGTTATTTCAAATGAAATTTCCTACTAGTTAGGAAATTTTCACCAAACAAAAAGGTTCTTCATGACCTCTTATTTGGTTTATACCTTGGTATATTATAACACATGCAAGTATTTTCCCTTATCACGAAATGTTGACTTTAATATGGACCCAATCCAATTATGGTATCCATCATTATGGAAGCACAAGGTCCTATTTTATTTCTATCAAGTTCATAAAGCCTTTTTCAAAATGTTTAGAAAGATCATTACTATTCCATGGCACATAGATTCTATCAATAAACTCATAATTTCCTCCGTGGGAATGATTTTTTGAATATCAAGAAGAAATCTCTTACATTCGATTCTTTGAATTTGAAGGAAATATTTTCCTTCTTCCTTATTTTGTTCATGATCAATTTTTTATAGCATAACTCTATAGACAATACTATGAAAAATTCTTAAACTTAAGAAACCCTACTGTTAAATCTTGATTTACTTCTCCTACTTACATAAGTTATTAATCTGAAAATTCAGCATTAACATCGAAGTAAATACAATTAACAACCTACACATACATATCAAATACTGAATAACATGCTCATAGACAAAGTGACACACAAGGATTTACTGGACAAATGTCCCCGGAAAAACCCAATGCGGGAAAACCAATGCTGCTAGCTTTTGGAGGGTTTTTATTATTATGTAGATTCTAAGTACAACAATCCTGGGCACCAAAACTGGTTAACTCGACAGAGAAATATAAATGGCAGCAATATCTCTATCCCGAAGACATAAAAATATGACTGATTCACACCCTCAAACAGGATTTACAGAACTCAACCCATTTCCGGCCTTTGGAAACCCTAGTGTTGCTCTAAATCCCTCTGTGTCAGCCTTTCTGGCCTGCGTCAACCTCTGTGCTGCTCAGGAAAGGCCTACGTCACCCTAGAAGGGGTTACACTACCCCTGCGCTGCCCTAACTGGGCTTGCGTAAGCCTTCCTTGGCTCCTGCTGCCTCTGCGTTACCCCTGCTAGGCTCTTGGCTGGACTACATAGTTGTTGCCTCTACATTGCCCTGGTATGTTCCTTCTTTGCCCTCGTTGTACTCTTGGCCTAGGAATATACCATCCCCCTCGCTGTAGCTGAAACACTTCTGAAATTCTTAGCAAACCACGCCCTAGAATCTCAGCTTAGCTTCAATGCTCTGCCAGTGTGTGTGTGTGTTCTCCAACTGACCCCAAGCCCTTCTCTTATAATTTTCTCGCTGGGAAACCAACGGTCATGATATAATATCTAATCGACGGCTAAGATTAGAAGCTTCTTGATCCACGTCACTTAAGTTATTCTCATCACATGTTTAATTTAATTCACTTTAATCTTTTAATTTTCCTAAGTTAGACTTAGGGTCCTTAATTAAAAAGATTAATTATTTGAATAAAACTTAAACATGATGGAATTCTTCTAAACACTTTCTGGGTCTTGGATATCTCATGTACTCTAGCTCATCCACCAAATTTGGGAGCTAGATCACATTCGATGCTACCCCAACACCCCAAAATCTCAACAAATACAAATCCTAGGCTCATTTCCTTAATAAAAAGAGGAAAAGACAATTCATCTCATTACCCTTTAAAATTTAGGACGTTAGGGTAAAAATCATATCTCACTTGAATGAAATTTCTTCATACTTCAATTATTTTTAAATGAAGGAGGTTGAAACTTACGAGGGTTTCAACTCAAAAGGTACTTTTTTAGCCCACGTGATCTCTATTGATTATAGTTTAGCTTACAATAAGTCATGGCAATTGAATAAAGTAGCAAAAGACAATCATAATTTACAAGAAAAAATTGAGTTATCTCATGATGCTAAAGTTAAAAAATAAATCCTTCAAACACTATATTAACACTCTGATAAGTTTAAATAAACAACACACATAAAGGGGATAGTCTACAACCAATAATGGTGGTGGTTTCCCTCATCGTTCTCAAAATAGATATTTAGTTTCTCATAAGAGTCATGGTAATATTATTGAACAAAATGAAACTACAACTGGAAGTGTTAGTGATGGAAATTCTCCTCAAAAGCTTTAAAGATCATACTAATGCAACGAGTTTTAAACAAAAAAGAAACATTGTGGAGAGTAATGTTCAAGATATTCAATAATGTGAGATAAGTTTTAAAGACATGGAAACTAATGTTGTAACTGTGTTTGAATGATCCCCCGAGAGGCAACTTAATTGGTGATCTTGGCTTATGAAGCTTTATGTAAACTATGGGATTCAAGGTCCAAATCCCCCAATTAACTATGTCTATGGAAGTGGCATACATAGGCACCTAGAGTTTATAGTTATAGTGGTTGGAATCAACCCCATGTCTTACGAGTACAAAAATGACCCAATTTCTATTTCCTCTAGTTACATAAAGAAAAAAAATGGAGTCCCTGAATGGGAAACAATGCAATTTATTGAAAGAAGGTATGAAGTTGAAAAGTCGGTTCATGATGGACCAATTGCTTTTGAATAATTACCAATGACTTTACATCATGCTAAATATGATAAGAATTCAAAGAAATTACAAATTGAGAAAAATAAATTTGAAAACAAAATTATTATTGAAAAATGGAATTCATAAATAGAAATCAAAGGGGTTAAACCATCTAGAGTCTTGGAATTTCACCGTCATCGGAGATACTTTAACATATTCAATAAGTGAACAAAAGGAGGAGAATAAAAGATTGAAAATGGGGATAAATGAGTTAGAGGTCAATTTTTTTCCAAGGCCATTATTTGAAGAACCACTATCCATTGTGAAACCTAATGAGTTTCCTAAAGAAGCATCCAATTCAAGTTCAAGATTAAAAATATCTTCAAGCCTATTAGTTGGATTAAAGAAAATATGTTGTGGGCAATATCAATACATGACCTAATTTGATATTTGAATCTTGTGAATTGGCTACAAACTCAACCACCACTAGAATTTCATCTTCTATTGAATATTTACAAGAGGATTTGGAGAAAAATGAGCACTTTTATAAAATTCTATGAGTATTTTTGGTTCTAGAGTTTCAATTAATGGGAAAGAAAAAAACCTTCCATCCCAAAATGGACTTAAACAATTATAAGCATGTTGGCTAGAGAGAGTCAACACACTTTTTTAGATGATTGTTAAGTGTCATTGATCTAGATTGGATCATTATATTGTTTGTCATCCATATCGATGCTTTCAAAGAGGAAAACGTGGAGGAATAAACTCGTGGGATCATTTTTACTTACGAGACCTAGTTTGGCATATTGGGGTCTGAAATCTTTCGGGGGAATTTTGAGGCATGAAACAAATTTTTTTGGGGGTAAAACTTTATCACTTTAGCTTCACACTTTTTACTCTTATTCTAAATACTTCTACATATAAATATCTTTCCAACGTTGCAAGAACTGCCTCAATCGGAGTTCGTATTCAAAAGTTATGCCACTTAGAAGTTGACCTTCTTGTTTTGACCATCATAATTCGAAAGGATGACACATCATCCTGCATTACTCATGGAAAAGGGGCTAGTCACGTGATCATGATGAAGAAGACTATAGAATATTCAATAGTGTAACTCTAGTTAACAGTTGAAGGAGTCAAACCTAACCACTATTAGGCTATTGGGTTGTGTTATAATTGAACCACTAGGATGAAAAGGGGTTCCATTCTTTTTTAGCACATCTTGTTCCATAAACGAGCAAAGTAGTCTAGAGGGATAGGGAGAGAGCACACAAAGAGGATTTGTGCACTATAGTATCCCATGGGCCACATACCTTACTTATTTTTACTTGCATCCATTTCTATTCAGAGAAGGAGAATAGAGCGACCTCACCTTCCAGCTAGGTTTTCCCACGAAAGGGTTTCCTAGGATATATCTTGTGTCAATTGTGGTTTGTGAGTTTTTATTTCGTTGTTCTCTATTTTCTGCATAATTATAATTTCATGCATACACAATAAACAATATTGTATAGATCCATAAACTAAAGAGAAGTAAACCCTCCTAGTGTATATTTCATATTTTTAAGTATAATTTTATCAGATTTGTGGTGACAAACTATCTAGTGGAATATCCACGACAATATATGGATTAGTGACACCATTAATATGAAAAGAGGTGAACTATTTTTTAAAAATGGTTGGCATGGTAAAAGAGCTTGATGACCCATCCTTGATAATGGGTGGCATATTACTAAATAAGGACCAAATGCAAGCACAATTGGATACATTTAGGATCTCTTAGATATGCAATTTTAGTAGTATTGCTAACTTTTCTGAAGAAGAAATTAAACAATGGTTGGTTAGTTTTGTCAACAAGAATGAATATCAAACAATTATTATGCATAAAACATGTTTTGAATTAAAATAAATGGAGGATTTATTCATCGTTCGAGTCAAGCATGAAATAACAATAGCACCTTTATGAGAATATATTGAGGTATGGGTCAAAGATGGTTTCAAAAAATAATTGATCTGAAATGAATCTCAAAGATCAAAGAAGTGGTTGTAGCACTTAAGGTTATTTAAAAAGCTTAATATTAAAAGAGACTCCACAAGTAAATAGAAGGACACTTTTCCAACATAGTAAGTAAATAAATTTTCTTTAAAGACTTATAAACATTTCTCTTAGATAAGAATCATCCAACCTTTCATTGCAAAGTCTTTTGAGTGTTAGAGGCTGATTTCCCACTATATTATCTTGTTTCTCCTAGGTCTTTTCCATCTCTATATATGGTCCATGGGAGCCCCATTGTAGTCCATTTGGACAAATGCTCTTTATTTTCATAAATACTAAGAAATTTATTCCATGGACATTTTATTTGACTTTAAGAATATTCAAGGCTCCATATAGAACTCTGAGGAGCTCGTAGCTAGTGTAATCTTCGACTTTGAGTTTAAAGCTTGAGATTTGAGTGTGTGTCTCCTTTTAACCTTTCTGAGCAAAATATAATAATCATTTAGAGTTCTCTGCAAATGTGGTTCATTTCAATTTTTCTAGCCAAATGATATGTCATGCTTTACTTTTTGCTATGTTGGTAACGATATGTCATGAATCTATGATTTCTCATTTTATTATGTTAAATCCTATATTATAGACACCAATGTCAATATTCAACTCCATCTTTAAGCCTAATCCTATCTCATGTATTTTGTATTTATTTCTCTGTTTTAAAAGGAAGAGTATCACCACTTAAAAAATGAAGAGGGAACATTACCCTATTATGTCATCTCCAAGATTGAAAAAAATCTCAGAGATCAACACCTCTCAATTATGTTCTAGGCTTGTTACACTCTCATTGCTTGTTTATTTCATGTTTAATTGTATTTTATTGTGGTTAGTAAACCTATAAAATTGTTGCAACTAATTGATCTATTAGTTCTAGATTCGTTGACTTTTAGTGACCAACATTTCCATGTGTATATAGTTTCCTACTTTCAATAACTAAATATTATTGTCCTAGATTAATTTTTTAATTATCTTAATATTTGTTTCATGTCTTAATATTTAGATCTTGTTTGTCCACTCGTCCCAAATATTCTCTAGTTTTCATGCACAATTGCTTGAGTTGTCCTTCATATGGCTTGCTTGATATCATGTGCTCCTATGTGGCTTTATGAATTTTCGCTAGTGTTTCCAATGTTTGAGAAAGAAGAACTCTTAGATGGAATGTACGTTGCCATGTGAGATATTTCCATCCTTATCTCACGACAATAGATCGTTCCATGAATTTTCCATAGGTCTTCTCCTTATGCACCATTTGTGTTTGTTATCACTTTGTGCTTTGCTTTCTCTTTGTCTCCATTGTTCTTACTTTCCATTTGATATTCACATAACACCTTGATGCCATCCTTTCCACGGAGAATGCCTCTTACTATGGGAGAAATCTGTGGCGTATGGATTTTACACCATACACAAACATGACCATGAGGCTTTATCATTATGACATATTAATGGTGTTGGTAATCTCCCTTTGGTTAGTCCCTTGCCTAGCCCTAGGTGTGTGAATGCGTATTCCCTATTTGACATATAGTGCATTGGAAAGGTCCTCCTTGTTGTTTTCCTCAGTCATAATCTAGCCATGTTTATTCTTTGGTGGGTTGCTTTGCTGGGCATTCTCTTCCTTACCTTTGATCAAACTCAACATTCATGCTTGATTTGGTACATATTGGTTATTTAGAGAATCCCTTTTCGAGGTTCCTACTGTCCACATGGCCATTGTGGGTGAGCACAAGGTCTAACAAAGTCAAATACAATATCCATTTTCTTAGTCCACTCCTTCACATGTTATCCACAAGTTGTGAGTCAAATCCATGTAAGTATACCATAGGTTAGTGTATTGGAAAGCAACATTGTAGTGAAAAACCCATATATTTGTTTAGTCACCAGATCCCTTTGCTTAAGCTATGGAATAATAGCTAAGCCTTTTGAATTTTACTCAATGATTACTTGTAATGTCTTCAACACCATTGTGGGTTTCTTTAGCCCTTCAATAACCCTCTTTTCAACTTGGTTTACATTCCACTTTTGGTTCTCAAGATTTTACCAAAACTCTATCAAAATTTATCTAGGATTGTATTCTCCATTTACTTAAGAACTTGAACTACTTTAACCTATATTTTCCAAAAATCCCCCCACAATAGGGATCTACCTTCATTGTAGCTAAAATTGTTCTCTTTATAACTACTGGTTGAGTTGGATTTTTGGTGTGCCCTTATAGGTTTCTCTTGGATCCTCTTAATCCCCCTTTAGAGGACGATTACCAACACCATATTCATAGGGAGAGCACTCCACAACTACGAGCCACTTTGATTTACTACTTAGTGATATATTTCTTGTACAAAGGGATGATATTGTGGTGGGTTGGGGTATATTGCCGAGCTTCATCCTCTTTGCTAGCTTCAATAAATATTACAACCTCTTCTTGGTTTAGATATGTTCATTACTTTTTCCCTTCTCTTCTTTGAGTAACTCTTTTATTTTAGTGTCAACAATTAGTTTTCCTTTTTATGCATTGGAAGCTTATCTTGCTAGGAATCCTTGAAATTTAAGAAAAGCGCCCTTGTAGAAATAGGTGAACACAAACTCAAGATTAATATTTAACCTAGTGGTTTTCCTTCTTCCCTTCACCTTCCCCCTTAAAGTTCCAACTTCCTTGTAATTTAGGTGTAACTCCAATGCCTTCTTTGTCTAATCCATTTCTTGGTAACAAGTCAACTATTTTTTGGTAGCATGGGCTTCACTCTGGCTACTATGATACAACCTCAATTGGACCAAGTTCAATTCCCATAATTTTTGTGTTTTCACCCTCTCTCAACTCTCTATGAAGCACATGGAAATATTTAAGAACCCCCTTAAATTTATATGTATAAAAAATGGGCGAATCCCCATGATACATAGGAAAAATGGAAGGTGATTTTATTAATAATATAATATGTATATATAATTTTTTTGGCGAATCTCTCACGAAATTATATTATCATGTAAAATCATGGCGAATCACCAGTACAAATGGCGAAACACTAGTACAAAATGGTGAATCATTGTCTAGTGGAGTTCGGGGTGTTGGTTCCAATGAAGATATGGTAGTTAAACCAAGAGTTGAAGGAAGCAAACCACCGAGACCAAGCATGGCACATGGTGAATCATGAGGGAAGTAGTTCTCATGCAGTTTGGAAAACACGTTCTAGTGCTGCTAAGCATAGTGTTGTTTCTCATGCTACTACTAACACTAATATTGAGGTTGGAGAGGAGTTTGAGGAAGCATGGAAGGTAGCAGTGGTGGATAATTACAAAGAGAATCACATGATGGGATCCATTTTTCCCTTTGGTATTTGGGCCTGCAAGATATTTTGTCCATTGAACCAACAATTAACCATTCAACCAACAATCAACTTGATTGAGTTGATTAGGTACGAGTCAACTTAGACTAATCTTCGAAACTATGCTTTGCACTATCCCATATTTATCACACTAATGCTACACAACATTGTGCATTTGCACCCAACTCTCATGCATCCACACAAAATTTTCATTGACATCTATAACCCTAACCAAGTGAGAATTGATAAAAAATTTGCACCAAAGTTTGTTATAGTGTTGAAATTTCATAAGAAATTTAGATCCATGGTACCTTAAATAAATTTTGAGATAACCTCCACAAATTCGACCATAATAGAGCAAATTTGTGATAAATTTTAAACCTACAAAGATTAGGATTCATGTTCCTAGGAACGATCATAAGAATTATTTGACATATAGGTTGAGTTTTGAGCCTTGACACATTGATAATGCAATGGCTTAGGCCAAAACTCACACATTGAAAATTCATCAATGAAGAGAATACAAGATCATTATGAATTACACATACTCCAAACTTCCTACCAAATTCTACTTAGTTGTCTGCAACTTAGCTATACATAATCTTATAGTAAATACAAATTCCACAAATCCTTTTTCACATAGCTAATAAATGGCCATTGGAAGAGAACCCATTATATAATAGTAATAGTAGCAATCAATAGATTATTTCATATTGAACTTCATAGCCATAGCATTCCTATGCATTGTATGATGTATTCAACTTGCATTATCAAATATAGATAAAATCATACTTTTGATTGATACATGTAAATCATACTTGTGCACAATGTTGAATGCAATGCCAGTCAAGGAGTAAAGTTGGTTTGACGTGTAAGTATCTATAAAATAGTGAAGAAACTTAGGAACGCATCACAACTTTCACGTTTGAAAAAATTATAAATCTTTCATGCAAATCCATTGTTGTTATAGTTCCTTCTCTCGACCATGTTCCACATAAGCATGGAAAATCAAGTAATATTAAAATACTTTGAAGCAATTAATGCTTGTGGTGTCTTTTAATACTGAGTTATTACTCTACCCCAGTTGTAATTTATGCAACTAGATTGTATTCAATCCTTACAAAGAAATTGAAGAGAGGATAGTTAGAAACTAGGGCTCAATATATTATAAGCATTCATGCCTTGACCGATTATATAGAATGCATATAAAACAAACGGGATCTCGGTAAAGCACGAATGTGGCAATCCCGTTGTACACAGTAAATGGTATTGAGTTTGACATAATATGTCTTTTACCAGTGTTTTATGATAGATTAATGCAACTTAAAAGCAATAAGATGTTATAACTTTAATGTATCTAAATTTTTCCTGAAGAGATAGTTATAAATACATAGATTTTACAAACAATAATTCTGCAAAGAAATCTGAATGCTGAATTAAC
The DNA here is from genome assembly GCA_034641835.2 of Pinus albicaulis. NCBI lineage: Eukaryota > Viridiplantae > Streptophyta > Pinopsida > Pinales > Pinaceae > Pinus > Pinus albicaulis. The sequence goes on from CM076570.1 coordinate 224,804,655, forward strand.
ACACAAGTATGCCTCAAATAAAAGCATATATAAAACCTTTTTCCTAAAAGAAATTCATCAGTTTGAAAATTTGAATATTTATCTATGATCTTTAGATTGCAGGAGAATATATAGTTTATATACGAGATTTCTTAAATTAAAGATTAGATTACCATGTGAATTACAGTGCATAGATAGAAACAGAGATGGTTTCCAACAAAAAGCACCCAAAAAGGCAGCAAAATTCAGAGGAGACGCTTATTTCGCTTCTTCGGTGCTGGTCTTTGATGACCGCCATCATCATCACTTCCAAATTCATCCTCTTGCACCTCAAGAGCTACAGGTACCACTCTGCCCCTACAAATAGATCAATGAAGTGAAAATCACAGTTTAAACATTCTATATTTTTACAAAGAGTTACAACGCACATTCACAAGAATGACACCAAGCCTTCTCCATTAAGAATTTCCATGCTAGTGAAAAATGTCTACATAGGGCATAAAACACTATTATTAGAAGTCAATCCTATATAAAGAGGATAAACACTGAACCCAACTAAACATTTCCATTTATTGGAACTAACCATCATCAAAAGTAAGTAAAACCAATCTACAAATTTATGATTAACTTACAAGCATGATATGTCACAGAGGCAAATTTTCTTAATAGAAGGTGCCTTGCCACTCGAAGGATCACAAAAAATGAAGTAGAATATGAGACTAAATAATTATTTCAACAGTTTGTCATTGACAAAGATTTTATTTAACTTCCACTTTATTATCTAATAAAGTCTATTATTTAACAACACATTAGTATTAATATGTAAATATCACATTTTAGAATACTTTTCTACTAACATCTAATTATGTTTCTTATTATTATGATACTGTCGAGACTCAGAGCCAGCCAACAATTCCAACCCACCTTCTTGTCTAAATTTTAGGGGATGCTAGCTTTCACAGGAAAAATAGAGTCTTTACAAACAATACTTAAATATCACTGGAACATCACACAAGAGCCTTGACACTTGTATGCATAATAAATAATGTTAAAAGAATTAATCTTTATAATCAAAACCAATTAAGAGCCCCTGCATCCCAATCTAATCAGAAAACAATTGCCACAATTTAAAAATATGTGGAGGTTCAATGCCAGTTATAAAACGTGTTTGACTACAATATTGTTTCCAAATCAAAGTGCCCATCAGAGAACCTCTCTATATATTTCTCTAATTCCCACAGCTTCCTCCACTCCAAATATCCTTCACGTATCAATGTGTCAAACTGTGATTTTATTGGCATAGAATTGGGGTTGTTTTGTAACTAGTCAGCAATAATTGCTACCAAATCAATACAAGCACTCTCCCCTGCAGCACGTTCACTTCGTTGGTCAATTGAAGAAAAAAATACTTCAGTTGATAGCTTCAATTGTCCATCTCTGCTAACTAGTAATTTATGTTCCCAACTACTAATGGTAAAGTTGTCATCCCCAAAACTACCCAGACATGTTCAGAGCTACACTGGAATCAATCTCATTGACCTGCAACAGCTAAACAGATATTGATATCAATATCTACCAGATATTGCAAGAGATAGTTAAACAAAAATGAAGCAACAAACAACAAGGTTCTATTAGTTTATAAATTGATGTAGAAGTAAATTCAATACTTGAAAATAATCCATATCTGGAAGCATTGAACTGTAATCAAAAGTATTCAATCCAAACAAAATATCTCAAACACTCATGAGTCGTGCAAAACTAAGTAACACACATCCAAACTTGTTTTTAGCACCAAATGAAGCACTCAAAAATGCTAAAAAAAATAAAATCACCCATCAGTATTACACCAGTACTTTTCGCTATGGTATGAATAATGTGACATACTTATAAGGGAATAAAACATGAAGAGACGAGTTGTATATCACTAGGCAAGGCCACATGGTGAAGCCTGATTAAAAGGAACCCAAGTCACCAATCATCTCCACTGGATCAAAATAAACATAAATTCATAAAAACAAACAAAATGTTTGATATGTTTTTACTTAAAAATGCGAAGATCCCAAATTGTAATCACAAGCATTCAAGCCAAACATATTACCATACATGATACACACTCGTTGATTGTAGCACCAAAATAATGTAATCAAATATGCCAAAAATATTACAATCATGCATTAGTATTGCACGAGAACGTTTCCTATATTAAATTTATGTATTTTGCAGAGTGATATGGTTAGGAGTAGCAAAAACGATAAGAGACAGTAATTTGTACCATCGCTTCGAGGGGTAGTTCTGTAGGAAAGCTTGATTGTCTGCGATCAAAATCAATATTATCTCCACCCTCTTCTCTGCATACCTTATTCAACAATGTTTGATATATTTTTACTTAAAAATGCAAAGATCCCAAATTGTAATCACAAGCATTCAGGCCAAATATATTACCATACATGATACACACTCGTTGACTGTAGCACCAAAATAATGCAATAAAATATGCCAAAAATATTACAATCATGCATCAGTATTGCACGAGAACGTTTCCTATATTAAATTTATGTATTGTGCAGAGTGATATGGTCAGGAGTAGCAAAAATGATAAGAGGCAGTAATTTGTACCATCACTTGGGGGGGTAGTTGTGTAGGAAAGCTTGATTGTCTGCAATCAAAATCAATATTATCTCCACCCTCTTCTCTGCATACCTTATTCAACAATGGTATATGGAGGAGCTAGTTTAAACCAAGAAGGAAATAAACCAAAATTATCTAAGTAAATTAATTCAAGAGAAGGAATAAATCAAAATGAAACTTATGAAACATGAGAAAAGTATATTAATGTGCATAATTTATGAGCAAAGTGGAGAAAGAAAATGGCTTTTTCTAATACAAGAGTGACATGTACCTACTAATGTGTTAAAAGATAAACTACCTTTTTCAAAATTTTAACATTATATTTGAAGGAAAATAATAATTATTCCACTAAAACTCAGTCACATTTTTCACCTTATGAGAAAGATGTCACACCCTCCGATCAAAGTTATCAACCATGAATGTCCTTCAACCATTTAATGAATTTATACTTAAATGTGACATTGTTGAGGAATATGTCACAAATCTCCTGTAACCATCTTAAACATGAAGGGCATAAAAATGTTTCGAAAGAATGAATCTCCTTCAACCATTTAATTAACTGTTAGTGCAATGTCATGTATTCCTCATGAATATGTCCAAAAATTCTACAACTACTTAATGCATTGTCCATGCAATATCATGTTACTCACGATTATGTCGCAATCTACATTATAATGAACTTGCAAAAATTTCCAACAAGCAAGATTACTAGTTGCATCATATAATGAATGTGCAAAAATTACTAACGACCAAAGTCTTGATTGAAAATCTTTAATTCCATTCCATTGATTTTATTTTGGTGATCCTGCAGAAATCATGTGAATAATAGCAAGGATACAAATTTAATTCCATTCCATTGATTTTATTTTGGAGATCCTGCAGATTCCAATGATTTTATTTTGGAGATCCTGCAGAAATCGTGCAAACAATATCAAGAGATATTGGGATGCTTATAACCCTTATCTCCAAGCATTATTAATTCCTTCTCTTGTTTAGAAGAAGAAGATAGGATATTTAAGAGTTAGTAAAATGGGCCAAATAAGAAAGGGAACCCACTAAGGGTGCATTAATGTAGGTGGAAGGTTCAGAATGATCATAATTGTTTCTCACATTAGTAAACATATCCATGTTGTCTAGGCCTCCCACCATATCTTCCACCAAGATGTTGGGATTGGGTGCATTGTTGTATAGAGATTGGAAGCCTGCTTTGCAGGGAATGGGTTAAGGATTATTGTCCTTGGCGAGCAGAGAAGAGGCTCTGTGATGAACATGTTTTGGATAGAGGGAACCAAATCCAACCATGTATGACATCCTCGTAGGATTATCTCCCAATATGTAATCAACCTTCATCAACACAAAATTGATTTAGATCCTGCATACATTAGTAACTTTTTGAAATAATAGGAAAATTAAGCATTGGGCTATTATGAATCTATACCTAGTGTTTTTCAAGTGCTCTTAGCCTGTGAGGAGTGACTATACTCATTGTCCCACCACAAGTTACTACTTGTTTGGAGGAGCTCAAGTATTTTTAATATGTCAAGAGCAAGAAGGAAGATGTAATGTTGAAAAATCCGGAGATTTCTTCAATAAGCGATAACCACAGAAGCATGAAAACCATTAAGATGTAATCTATTGCAAATTAGTATCTTGCAATGTGTAAATAAGACCTCCTGCTTACACAACAACATATAGTGTTAAATTTAGAAGAAGAGAGAGCAAGTGTACTATATTTCAATGCCAGTGAAATCTAAGAGATCACCTGGAGTATATTGAGCATGTGAATAGGGTGTTCCAGGCAGAAGATAGCAAATAAAATTGTTTGCATGCCCTTTGTATTCCTGAAGAGAGTGCACATTTCGTATCAAGAAATCCTGCACACAAATGACATGAATACAATCAGTCATTTACGTAGAACACCCAGTAGACAATCAATCTGCCCAAAAAAAGTCTCTCTATAGCTAATTACAATAATAAAAATTTATTTGAATATTAAAATATATTAAGGAATACATATGTGAATTTAGGAAGGGGTATTCAATGCTTTTGGATTTAAACATGTTACCTCTTAAAACTAAACACTTGCTATTGTACTGATTGCTAAACTTATGAGGATTGCAGATTCCAGGAATATCTAGGAATCTGATTGTCACTAGAAAGGTCAAACAATTGACCCTCTTGTAACCATCAGATTTCAAGATATTCCAGGAATCTGCAATCAACATAAGAATACCTTGCTACTAAATGTTAGGCAAGCCCTGCTACTACTGACTATTAGACCCACTCAAACTATATAAACCTTTGATAAAAGTACTCAAGATCCTGCATGTTTGTTGTCCCACCCAAATACATTATCCGATTGGCCAATTCCTAAGGATGGGCCATTTACTTGAATGTAGTTTAGAAATGTTGGATTTCATGTTGCCTTGTACAGCTAAGCTGCTCCCCAATGTATTTCGTCCTGCAATGATCCCACAAGGAAGTAAGTTGTAAATCTTTCAATTTGAACCGCAGGATAAGAAGCTTGGAATTGAACTTATTTAAGATTGCCTGATATCAACTAGAAAATGGTAATTAACTATTTAAATTCAAAATGGAGGAGCCTTAGAATAACTCCCATCAACCCACACAACATGATGATGGCCTCCCTCCTTTGTATTGCTCACATGAAGAAGCAATAAGTTACAAGCAGAGAGCAGTGCCATCTCAGTACGCAGATTCATGAGATCTCGAGGAGATCCCTGACCTCCACCCATGAGACCCTTGCAATAGTGTCTCTGTTCAGGTCCTTTTTACAATCACATAAGGCATCCTCCTTCCCATTGATCCATGTCTCTGCAAAGAGAATCCTTGTTGTGCAGTTTTCTGCTGGTCATAAGACAGATATTTGTTTGGTGTTCAAACAAGCATCATGAATATACATTATTTTTTGGCTGTGCACATCCAAATAGTGTAGGGGACAGTTGGAGTATATTATATTTTGATGTTTGTAGATGATGTGGCCCTTCTAGTCTCATCCCCATACAAATTGCAAAGACAACTCGATGTCGTGGCCCTTTTCTGTGATCTTCATCAGTTGACAATCAACCTAGATAAAAACCAAAGTCATCATATTCAACATGTTGAAGAAAATCTTCTTTGATCACCATTTCTTTCTCAAAGGAGAGGAGATCGAGATCAAAAACTCATATACTTATCTAGGGGTACTATTCACAAGACCTTGCTTTAGTTTGCAACATGCACTTCAACCCTGACATTCTCTAACATTCTCCAAAATCTCCTAAAGGAAAAACTGTTGTTGGCTTCTTCTCACGAAAATTGAAATAACATTTCTTCATATGTTGTCCTCGATATACCTTTGGTTCTCAAAATAAGGAAAACTAATATGTACACCTCAAAACACACAAAGACAACGATTTGTTTTCTTTGTCTTCAACATCTCCCTGAGATAAGGTCAAAAGTTTTAAAATCAATTTTTGACCCAAATTACAAGCAAGTAATAGCCCAAAATCATTGAAGCTTAAAGTAAACCTAAAATTCTGATAATGTGTATTTACCACAGGCGAGCTCTTCTGATTCTTGGTAGTTGAGAATCCCACACACAGTCAGCACAGAGCATATCGAGACAGAATGTTTCTTCATATTCACTACCATCGATACACCTTCCACACTCATCACAACGTGTAATACAAAATGTACAATCCCAACACTAACTGTCTGGTCTTTTTTCTTTTGGCAGCTTTCATTGGTGCAGTCATAAACAAGCCTTGCATTCCCACATCTAGGGCATGCTTCAATATCAATTGTATTTTCATCATCACATGAAAGTGAATAATAGCGACTATTAGGATAAAACCATGGTTTTACTGAATGATACTTCTGATGTAAACCTCCATCCAAAAGGTAATTAACCTTCTCAAGGTGCTCCCTTCTTATCCCAAAAAGACTACTAATTCTCAACTACTTCAATCTGTGCATGCTACATTCTCTGTGTGCTTTGAAATTTTTTACAATGCCATTGGCAGTCAACCTTGTGTAGCCTAATAAACATTACTGCAAAGCCTAGAAACAAGTGCACCACATTTAGTCAAGGGCAAAGTAGGAGGTACCAAGAGAAAATGATATTTCACACAAAACTTCTGATTTAACGAGCTTAACTTGAGCAAGTGTAAGATAACAATATAATTGCATGAGGAAACCTAATACACTTGATAACAAAAATACAAGTCCATAATCAATGCACAATATGGTTTTGAAAAGAATGGACAAACTGAACAAGAGAACAACCTACAAGCAGTACCTTCCATGCAACATCATTTTCACAGAAATGCATTACCTTCCCATGTTTCCAGATATCTAATGAAAATTAAGATATGTCAGGCAAGTTGAGGAGCAGCCACCAGTGTGTGCAATAATAGAAGACAAATCAAGAAACGAGAGAAATTTCAAACACATAAGAACATGGAATACCAAATGGAAGAGTTGCACCAGTGCCTCCCTTGAAGGTTTCAACATTTTGGGGAAAATTCAACCTACATTTCCTTCAAAAAATAAACTTCTAATATTTTAAGTTTATGTCCTTTTATTATTGTATTTAAAGGAGACTCAGAGTTAAATTCACATGCAAACACATCCATTTAGTAACCCGGTTTGAAAACATTTTATGGGAAGCACATTTCCATTTAACGAAACCCATGCAATTACATTAACTGAATTTAACTGTTTGACATTGCTAATCATGCCAAAATGTAGAAAATCTATATTCATAAAGTAAATATACTATTGTCTTCAAAATGTAAAGTGAAAAAAAAAAATCATCTTTCTGTAATTTCTAAAAATCAGAAACCAACAAAGACAGATACCAAACTTTGTAAGCTTTGGACTGGTGTCAAATACTTGATTTTGTCCATAATCTGTAATTTTCAGGCACTCCACTAAAGTTAATTTTCGTAACTGACCTTCAGAACTTTCAGCAAGTTTTAAGAGGGCATCATCAGTGAGCCTTTCACTTAGAGGATACTCCACATGTATAGTTTTCCATAGACGAGGATCATCTTTCATTGTGGCATGCAGAGACTTGCAAACTTTTTCAATGGACAAAAGATCTTGCAGGCCCAAATACCAAAGGGAAAAATGGAGCCCGTCATGGGATAGTGAAACAAGTTCTCGTTTTGGACCAGGCTGAAATCTATTTAATAGAACTCTCCCAAATTCAAAGTGGCCTTCCATCATAACAGAAGTATTTGGTTATGTTATGCAGAGTCTCCCAAAACCATCGGCAACCAAATTATGTGCTCGGTAGTTACATTGTGCAAGTCTGAGGAGGTAATTTATTACAAGGTAAGAGGACACTAACTGGCCTGGGAAGAACAAGAAGAAAGCACATACCTAATTTGTTAAGTTGTCAGGTATGGGTTCAATGAAAAAATGTTTAGGTAATTCCTAAACAAGTTTCGAGGGACATGATATATTTGGATTGTCATCACAAAGTTGCTTCTTAACTCGCTCTAAAAAGTCAGAATGCTCCAATCCAATTCCTTCATAGGGGGACCTCAGCAGTAGAAACTATGGACTTCAGTCTTCAATCTGGTAAATATCTGTGAATGTAAATTTAGTCCTGACACAAACAACCTCAACATATAACTGAGGGAATTCAACTCAAGTATGTGCAGCTTTTGTTCTTCACCTAGACCCAAAAAGTAATTCCCCATTCGTCTTCATGATTTGTCTAATTGTTGCAGAAAGAATTTTGGTGAATTTATTCCATAATGATATGTATTTCAGCAACTTCCAGGTAACAAGTTGGCCCACAACTTTGCTAAGATTGGAATTGAATATATATAAAGAGAAGAAAAGGCTATCATAGAGCTAGGCCCTTCAAAATTTCTTTCAATTTTTCCCAAGTCTTCCCTGCCTAGGTAAAACTATGGAAAATGGCATGAACATAAATGAAAATAGGTAAGTGTATTACCACATCAGAGGATACTTATGATCTAACCATGCAACACAAGGTGAAAGTGACCAAGATGTGATTATTTGACCACCTTGATGTTGGTTCATAAAGAACATTATGCACCACTGAAGCAACCTCCACTGATAATCTAACCTTGCGAAGGCTAGAATCATCATTCCAACAAAGGCAACCACATTATTATCAAGGAGAATCACTATGCTGAACATATAATAAGATCATCACATGAAGGACTACTCTCAACCAAAAATAAGTGTGTGTCTGTGATCCTTGAGCATCCTACAAGTTACCCCTAAAATATGCATTTACCAATCATGTCAACATGAGGGGTAACAACAAAAACCAATGTGACCAAGTAGATAATGACAAGAACATGGCTGCAGGGGTTCTCGACCTGCAAAGACAAAACCCAGTTCCAGCCTTGACAAATTGATGATATTTTTCTTCAAATAGGATAAATTATAGTCTCTACTGAAATATTTATTGACTGATAGATCATATGTACCATTTAGAGCCAAGGAGAAAAACCCAATTCAAATGATCGCATGACCAGTATACCTCCATGTCAAGCAGGCAATCACCACTGCATAGGGAATCCCAACAACAAGAAACTCTAAAGATGAAGGGAGGAGACTTGGAATTTGAGTTACACACACCAATACCAAACAATTTCAAGAAACAAGCTTGGATATTTAATCTGGGCTCCACAGGTATCCCAATCAACCAATCCCATGAAAGGAACATTGGTCAACATACCTTGTGCTGCATGCAAGACACACCACAAACCTTTACCCTTGTCTTCTATCAATTAACTATGCTACAACTAATGCACACAGAGTCACCATTAGCAGACCATTAAATGCTTGGAAAAAAATAGTTAATAATTCCAAAAGGTCAAATATTATGAAAATACAATGCATCGATTTGAATGTAGAAATTAAGTGAACCCAATTTTAAGCTACTGAGTGTTATTTACGAGGTTCAAATAAGGAAGTATACAACATAATAAAGGTATGAAAAATTTTCAATATTTAAATCACCTATCATAATTATCCTTAACAAGCCCTTAGAACAAGGAAGAGCTCCATTCAAAGAGAGGGTATCCTTGGCCAGATTAATAAGATAAAAATAATTATTAATGTCCAACAGATGACCACAAAAGTAGGTCAATAGGATTGTGTTAGGTACCAAAGGAAAATGAAACGTCTCTAACTGCATCATACTAGAGTTTGGAAATAGTGAGGTGATACAGAGACATAAGGAGAGACCGCAAACCAATCTTCTTTATAGCTTTACTTACTACCAAAGAAGTTACACTCCTGAAATAATTGACATATAGGCTTAAGAATCTGATCAGGATTTGCACAAGATTATTTCATCTAAACCTGTATAGTAAGCAAGTCCAAACCTATGCTCAAGTTCAATGTGGACTCTCAGGGTTTCATTATTCTTGTAACATCAAAGTGCTTTGCCTTGCGATTTATGAAATATGGAATTAAAAAAGAAGTAAAACTAGCACCTTTTCTTGAACCATCAATATGTTGGAGGTTTATTAAGTTCCCAAAGGAATCCTGCAACGAAATCATGCACTCTTGCAGTCTAGTGCTTCAAGGAGTAGATACGAAATAATTCTTCTGGCAATGTTAGGATGTAATCTTTCCCCATATGTTCCTTCAATCTGATTGTGCATCCTTTCAGAGCAATTGTTTCTAACTTTCTAGATGCTTCAGGTGCCCTGTCTTTGGTAACCATAAGGAGGCAAGATAGATCAACTCTGTTAACTATGGAGGCTCCTGCGATGCACTCTTAAATATTAAATATGATTATTTCAAGACCCCTTCCTTCTAGCAAGGTCAAAATATGAGCACAAGCTTTCTTCAGAACTAGAAAACTTCACTTTCATTCTCAATGTTTCCTAGTGGCTTCTCCAGCCTCTACCACTTCTAAAATAGTTCTTTATAGGAATTTGAGAACACAGGGAGGAGTATGGACAACTATCCCAGTAGAGCCATTGAAGATCTGACCATCTCATTAGGATATAATATATATACACTTTCCAAATAATCACCTTCAAACCTTAGCAGCTGCAAACCCACTCATATCAATGGAACAATTACTGAACTCCTAAGGTTGTCAGTGATGCGCCACATAGGCTACCAAGGCTCCTCCTCCTCCAAAGGCTATGCCCATTTCACAGAGGTGATCGTGCATCATATAGTTTTTACTATTGACCTCTACAAGACACTTGTTTTCCCAGTTATGGAGACTTAGTAATCCTCCCCAACCAGATCCATCCTTTATTCTTATTCCCTATCATCTTCTCCTATGAAGAAAAAGTGACTGCCAATATTGAATTCTCTTCTTTCTTTTGGTGATCCATTATTTTTAAATAAAAGGTTAATTAAGATATATTATATATACTCATGAAAAGAACTACAACTGAGAATCTGAGATACAAGGTTACAGGTTTCAACAGTGGGCAAGGATCTCAATTTGCCATGAAGTGCCCCCTATCTATCATATTCATCCCATGAGACCATAAGGGAGATTTAAAGAGACTTTATCCTATCCCTAACTACAAACGCTCCCTAACACAAAGGGGGATATCCTTTGCTATAGGTATCTACATTGTTAACACAAAATGTCTTCATAGTAGATTTTATAAGCTACATTCGAGGTGCCTAACTGCAATGTACAATCTATCCAAAATATGAAACAAAATCAAATCATGAACAAGGGATATCTATCCAATGTCAGAGCTGAAGCATACTACCAAAATGGCAAAGAAAAGATATTCTCACATGACCCATACTGAAATGATGATCACATGGATTGGGATGTAAGAGACTTCTTCGCAGTGGGTTGTTACACCCCATCTAATGGCTAGAAAGCAAGATAGTTAACGGTAAATTTCTAGAGTAGAAAATAATAGAGGAAATCCATAGAGAGAAAAATATATCTTCTCCTCTTCTTCAAGTGTGTCATAGATAATTTTAAGGCTTCTTTGTATGTCTAAAGGAAGTGTTTTAGATATTTTGCAGAATTGGGCTTTCAAATAATCCAAAACATTTTTTCCATTAAATGTTGCACCAATAGCTATCATAGATAAGGGAATCCCATCACAAGCATCCAAAAACCGTCTAACTACTTCAAATCCCACTGCAAGATGAGGCTTGTGTAAGGCATACAGGCCAATAACATTTTGAGAATGTTCTCTGTTGAGGCTTGTTAAATTTTAAATGGCCTGCCTTTTGATTGATGAGACGCTAAAATCATTGTTAATGTGGCTTGTCAACTTTTTTTTTCAAAGAGAAAAAATTCGTAAACTTTCATTATAGAGAGATTACATGTTACATATAGCTGTGTAGTGCAACTGATCAGTCCAAAAACTAAAACAGTCAAAAAACATGCCATCTAGCAAGTATGAAACCAGTCCCAGAAATAAACATATTTTCAGGAATATTTCAAATGTTATGTAGTAAGCTCGGTGCTTAACTTACTATCAAAAACAGCTAAAATATAAACCATATACAATAAATATACATGTCGGTAGTAGATATCCCGGGAGCTAGACACAAAATACTCCCCCAAAAAACCTGTACAGCAAGTAAGTCACCTATAGATGTGCCTCCTCTATGAATGGCCGATGAAAATATCTATAAACTTGATCACCCGTGTGATCAGTGAAATGCCAGGTGCCCCAATCTAGCTCCGATGCTTCTTTGGATAATTTGTCGGCCATATTGTTCCGAGACCTGTAAATATGTGTAACTGAGATAAAATCAAAAAGGGCTTTGAGATGATAAACCTCCCGCAGCAGTGCAGACAGTGTGTGCGAGTGACATAGTGCAAGATTATTGAACCAATTGATAACAAGCTGTGAGTCACCAAAAATCTGGATGGCGTTGCATTGGATGTCCTGTGCAAAAGTCAGCAGTAGTCTAAGGCAGTTCAATTCTGCATAATTATTTGTACCGGGTCCCAATCTCATTATGATATGATAGAAGTGATGGTCATTCAAGTATAGGATTGCACCCCCTCCACAGCCCGCAATATTGGACGCACCATCAAAGTATGCCCAAGCACGACTGTGATCTATTAATTCAGGGGTGTCTAGAGGAGGCTTGCTGTGATGACGGTCAACCGGAAAAAGACTGAATGTAGCAATGGAGGCCGCACCAATACGATCACAATCGATAGGAATATCTCTGAAAATCTGTCTGTTCCGTCCTATCCAGATCTCCCATGCCACAATTAAAGGGAGATTCCTCATGCGCGGATCATTATCATAGTGCCTCCACCAATTAGTCCAGGCAGCCAGTATGTTGTCCCCCTGCCAAATAATATTACAGCCCAGGTCCGTGCAGATCCGAGCCCAGATATCTTTGACACGATTGCACTGAAGGAATAAGTGGATCGCGTCCTCACAGCTAGCCCAGCAGTAACTGCATTGTGAAGCCCCTTGGTACGCTCTTTTGTGGAGGTAATCCATGGTGGGAATACATTTATTGAGTATGCACCAGAACAACGTTCTGTTTTTGTGAGGGGCAGTTAATTTCCAAAGACAGCGCCACCGCCATGCTTTGATAGGGGGTTCCTTGGCCCGAATTAAGGCATGGTATCCAAGTTTAGGAGCGTATTGACCATGTGGAGATACATCCCAAATTAACCTATCAGCCTGCTCAGTAATTCGAATGTTAGTGGCTTTAAGGGCCCTAATATACCTCTGCCAAATCTGAGCACCCACTTGTGGGATGTCAAGATCCGCAGCGCTAAGCCAGGCTTGGCCCCGCCACGAGGTATGAGCCAGGTCCGCAATTTGTGCAAGGTAAAAAATATTTCTGTTTGCAAGGTGTTCAGTGATAAATACAGGAAGTTTGTAGTGATCTCCATTGCCAGACCACGAATCAGTGCCTATGCGGACCATAGCCCCCGTGCCAATCTGCCAAGATAGTCCAAGCTGAATGATATATGCCGCCTTATTGATCGCCTTCCAAATAATAGATGAGCCAGTGGTCTGACCAATCCTGTCTCGGATCCAATCGAGGGGGTTCCGAGGCGAAATATATTTAGCCACAATAACATCTTTCCAGAGACTCTGACCCGTGATTAAATGCCAGCACATCTTAGTAGCCAGGGCCTTCGAGAAGAGATGCAAATCTTTTAGTCCCCAACCTCCCCATTGTTTACGGATGTTAATGCGATCCCAGGCAATCCAAGCAAAGGTGGAGGCTTGACCCTGATTGCGCCAAAGAAATTGTCTGCAAATATTTTTGATTCTGTTGGTGATGCCAATTGGAATCCAAGCCAGGGTCATCCAATAGACCGGGATAGCTTCCAGCACAGATTTGATGAGGATCAGTCGTCCAACCCTGGATAACCATCTGTTATACCAGATATTAATTTTGCGTTCAATCTTGGCAATCATCCAGTTCCAGTCTTTAATCTTGTAGTCATTTGGTTTAATATGGAATCCCAAGTATTTGAGTCCGTCATTGATGTCAATGCGAACATAGTCAAATAGGTGCAGTGAAATGCCTTGTTCCATTCCTGAGCAGCCAATCATAATAATGGTGGATTTGGTACCATTAGGTTCCATGCCTGTGGCCTTGCAAAAGCAGTGCAGAAGCAGATCAAAATGAACAGAGTCTTGTCTAGTACCATTGAGGAAAATGAGAACATCATCTACAAATAAGAGATGAGTGAGATGAAGAGTGTTGTTGATTCGGAGCCCATGAAGTTCTCCTCTATCTTTAGCATTTTTAATAAGCCCCGAGAGTCCCTCCATAACCAAGACAAATAATAATGGTGAAAGAGGACATCCCTGTCGCAGTCCTCTCCCCGCATGAAAGAAATCAGATGCGGTGCCATTGATCAGAATGCTGAAAGTGGCGTGAAAAATACATCCCATAATCCAATTTATAAACAGATGAGGGAAACCAGAGTGGATCAAGATGAGATGGAGGTAACTCCAGTTGACCCGATCAAATGCCTTTGTGAAATCAATTTTAAGAATGGTGGATTTCTGGCGCTGGGTCTTAATGGTATGGAGAACTTCCTGGGCCGTGCCAATAGCTTCATGAATCTGCCTATGATTCAGAAATGCAAATTGTTCTTTTTCAATATGAGTAGACAGGAAAGGCTTGATGCGGTTAGCAATAAGTTTGGATATGATCTTGTATATGCAGTTACACAGAGATATAGGTCTATATTCATTGAAGCTAGTTGGTTTGTCTGATTTTGGTATGAGAGCAATGAAAGTGGTGTTGAATCCATCATAAATTCTACCTCGCACTCTGCTGTCTTCAATCATAGTCAACAGGTCAGATGAAATGAGATAAAAAAAATGAATGAAAAACTCAATGGGCCAGCCATCAGGCCCAGGGCTTTTGTCCCGCTTGAACCATTTCAATACACCTTCTAGCTCACCTAAGGTGACTGGTGCATTGAGGTCATCCATTTGATCTTGTTCAACAAATCTTTTGAAATGCTGGGTAATGCGCATGCTGTCCGGAAGGTCAATGCTGTTAGACGCCCTGTAAAGGTTTGTGAAGTGTTTGGTGCCCAGGTCAAATAATTGAGACTGCGTTCTCGCTGTAAATCCATTATTGTCAGACAGTTCCCAAATGCCATTTGCAGCCCTCCGGCCATTAGCATAGCTTGTCAACTTTTAAATGAAGCAACCTTCTGATTCCTTAGATGGTAAAAATTTAAAATCATCATTGAGGCTTTTCAACTAAAATTAGGTTACCAGAATGAGGGGTAGTGAAGGAAATATGTCCTTCACCGGTGAAAATAATGCATGCAGCCGCTCACCATGATCCATGTCATATAAAATTTATGAGGTTGAAAACATGAAAGATGGTGTTTGAACATCACCATGCCTTCATTGATGCTATATAGACTGAACCACTCTAGTCAAATCCTCATAAAGTTTCTGTTGTAATGATGTTAAAGAGCTCTTAGCTGTAGCTTCTCTTCAGTAAAACAGAAAGCAGGATCAATTTTAAAACAAAAATCATATCTAATGAAAATTAAGATATGCCAGGCAA
Source organism: Pinus albicaulis (assembly GCA_034641835.2). NCBI lineage: Eukaryota > Viridiplantae > Streptophyta > Pinopsida > Pinales > Pinaceae > Pinus > Pinus albicaulis. Next base: position 224,820,285 of record CM076570.1, read on the forward strand.
GTTGAGGAGAAGCCACGAGTGTGTGCAATAATAGAAGACAAATCAAGAAACGAGAGAAATTTCAAACACATAAGAACATGGATAACAAATGGAAGAGTTGCACCAGTGCCTCCCTTGAAGGTTTCAACATTTTGGGGCAAATTCTACCTTCATTTCCTTCAAAAAATAAGCTTCTAATATTTTAAGTTCCTATCATTTTTATCATTGTATTTAAAGGAGACTAGGGGTTAAATTCACATGCAAACACATCCATTTAGTAAACTGGTTTGAAAACATTTTACGAGAAGCACAATTCCATTTCACGAAACCCATGCAATTACATTAACTAAATCTAACTGTTTAAAATTTCTAATCATGCCAAAATTCAAAAATTCTACATTCAGAAAGTAAATATACTATTATCTTCAAAATTCCAAGTGTAACAACAAATTCATCTTTCTTTAATTTCTAAAAATCAGAAACCAACAAAGATAGATACCAACCTTTGTAAGCTTTGGACTGATGTCCAATACTTGCTTCAGTCCATCATCTATAATTTTCAGGCACTCCACTAAAGTCAATTTTCGTAACTGACCTTGATACCTTTCAGCAAGTTTTAAGAGGGCATCATCAGTAACCCTTTTTCTTAGAGGATACTCCACATGTATAGTTTTCCACAAACGAGGACCATCTTTCACAACAACATGCAGAGACTTGCAAACTTTTTCAATTGACAGAAGATCTTGCAGGCCCAAATACCAAAGGGAGAAATGAAGCCCATCATGGGGTTCTCTTTGAAATCATCCACCACTGCTACCTTCCATACTTCCCAAAACAACCTTGGTTTCACCTCGATAAATCTGGCAAGAATCATAATAAACTGATATCTTCGTAGAAGGATCTCCCAAGGTGGCTTGCACTCGAATATTACCAGTGTCATCCCTATAATTTGCAAGGCTCTCTTCGTAGAAGGATCTCCCAAAGCGGCTTGCACTCGAATATTACCAGTGTCATCCCTATATTTTTGCAAGGCTCTCTTGCCATCAATCATGATTTTCCTCCAGCTCTCTCGGGAGTGTTTCTTCTCTAGAAGCTTGGAAGTCTGCCAATAACGCACTAGCTTTCAAGGATGTCAAATAAGCTCCCTTATAGCTCGAATCCACAAAATCTACTTTATCAAGTAATTCATGCAACTAAGCTGGTTCGTCTTCATCATAAGAAGACACCATATCACAAGTAGTAGCTATGTACTCAACCCGGCTTGCTTCAATGGCGTCATAACAAATGGTTTCATAATCTCCATAGCCACTTAATTCATTCGGATTAATAGGTTCATGGTAAGGCACCCGCTCCCAACTGAACTCGACCCTGTAGTCAACTGGTGAAATGTTGCATTGTCCTCAGTCAACCTTTCCTTTGTCAAATCATGATACATCTTTCTGTAACAAGAATTCTCTTGAAAATTCTAATGTTCCACCTACAAAGTATCACAAAGTATTCATCCAGTGAATGCCATTCCAATCACCCTACAACTTTCCAAGCTAGTAAATATGGGGCGTATGCATTATAAAATTTTCCAGTGACATAAAAAATCCATGGCATTGTCCCTGGACAATGAATAATTTCTAAACAATTTTAAATAAAAACATCAAAATGTGCTATGCATCTGCTCCTCTAATCATTCGATATACTCAAAACTAAATATAATGACAATAACTGATCGACCTTTTTCTTGTAAGGAGGAAATATCCCCGAAATACCTCTCCATAGAACCCCTTAAACCTAGATCTGCCAGTTATACAATACTAAAGAAATATTATTCAAATAAAAAACTGGATACATAAGAGGATAGCATAGTGCTACCTTCGACATAAGATGCAAAGATATTATTCAAAACATACCTATATTTGTCTGAAATTCTCATGAAAAAAGAAGATAAATTGAATCCCAATAGAAGGCTTTCAAGGAAAGCCCTGCTTCAGGCTACGATAACATTATCCTCTTTCGCAATTCTCCTTTTATAATTGATAATTTCATCAGAGAGTGATTCCATAAGAGAAAACCTGCTTTGTCCCCAACGAGATCTCCTTTCACGCATCCCCTCTCAAGAACTATCATCAGATCGACCTCAATCAATCTTGACAGAAGAGAAGAGGCAGTGAACAAAGTAGAATGATGCCAAAAAGCCAATGGTACCAGTGGCAAGCATTATTGCAAGCACCATTATCAAGGAATACCCAAGATAAAGCACTGCAGAAACTGGGCCACTCAAGCTGCGCAAATAAAAAACTAGATAGTTGATTGCATATAGGAAAACATAGAGAGCAACTGAGCCAGATGCAAAGAATGAATTCCACCACCACTGCCAATCCTCCACACAGAGGTGCATGTATGTAAGAACCACAGAGACCTCAACGCACACAATAACAAGTAGGACAAACACAACAAATAGGAAACCAAAAACATAATAGAACCTTCCCAGCCAGATGCTAGACATGATGAAGAAGAGCTTAATGAAGAGGGTCCCAAAAGGCAAGGTACCTACTCCCAGTACAAGAAGCCACGATGGATATTTTCTGGCTGGGATTTCTCTAGGGATCTGGTTAGTTCTTACTGGATATTGTATGGCTTCAGCTCTGGTCCCAAAAAATCCACCCAAAACCCTCCATTTCCCTCATCATCAGCGTAAATCTGGGGTATATGCAACCCAAAACCCTCCACTGCCCTTATCATCAACGTAAATTGGGGGCTAATGCTGTTCCAAAACCCTCCAACCTAGTAAATTGGGGGCGAATACAACCCAAAACCATCCAGTCCAGTAAATCGGGAGGTGAATCCAACATTTCATGTTTTATGCGCCCTTATTTTTTTGGACTAAAGCATAATAATTAATTATTTTTAAAATAATTTTGGGGCTAACTATACAAAACTATACAAAAGAGGTTATAAAAAATTCACCCCTCTAAAATCTAAAACCCCTTAAATTTCGCCCTTGGGCTAAAATTTGCCCCTAAAATTTTCCCTGATGAAGCATTTGTAGTGCTTTCGCATGTCTCTCAACTATAGGGGAACAATTTTGGTGATTTTTTCCTCTCTTTACTACTTGGAAATTACAAGAGTGACATTATGGGGGCTTCACCTTGTTGACCAATATCTTACCATGTTCATTCATAAAGAGTGTTTCAAAATTGTGAAAAATAGAGTCAATATATGGTAGGTATTGGAGTGGGGGGGATGTGGGGCTGAGGGGTTTATAGGGAATGAAAGGTATAAAAAGTGGTATTCAATAAAAATATGGGATATCTATTAAAATATCAGTTATTTTTACTAGAAAGATTTATTGGGAGAGGGGTTCAAAAAAAAGATTTTGGGATGTTTCTATCAATATCTAGAGAGATTAGAGGCATTCTTTAAAATCAAATGAATGCAAGTGCTCTGACACAAATTGACTAAGTGGAGACCCCGTAAGTGATAGCATGGGAATTCCATGAATGACACCTCGAAGACTACTCCATTCAATCTTTCACTCTCTCTCAACAATGGGAGAGTTTTTGTGATTTAAATGTGTCTAAACTAGTTGAAACTCCCAAGTGATCCATTTGAGGTCGATCCCACCTTAACATTTCACCCTCTCTCAATTATTTGGAAAATTTTTAGTGCTTTTGGTGTCGCTTGACAACTTGGAAATCTTAATAGTGACAACTTTGGGATTGAGCCCACTTCAACCTATCAATCTCCCTAAACGACCAAAGAGTTTTACTGCTTTTAACACCTATCAACTAATTATTATAAATCCTAAGAGTGGCACTCTTGGGAATCCCAAGAGTGACACATTTGAGATTGACCCGTCCAACATTTTGGCCTCTCTTAATTATGAAAGAATTTTGGTGCTCCCAACCTCTCTCAACTACTTAGGAATCCCAAGAGAGATAAGATTGAGATTAGCCCCATTCTCAACAACTTGGGAAGATATTGGTGCTTTCAACTCTCTCAATTACTTAGAAACCATAAGACTAACAAACCTTGAGAACCATAACAGTGACATTTGAAATTGACTCCACTCCAATGTTTCATCATCTCTCAACTTCCAAGGAAGAACTTCCGTGTTTTCACCCTTATTTGGAAATGAATTAGTCTAATCATGTAACAAACTTCTCTTCAACTAATAAAATTTTGTGACACTAAAAGTTAAACTTTCAAATATGTAAAACTTGAATCAATTTTAAAGAATTTGGATCAATTCAAAATTAGACAAAACTATTAAGATCATAATTCCCTTGTACACAAAATTTACATTCCATTAAGATTTTTGACAAGAAAATTAACATTTCCATTACAAAATTGGTCCAATTGAATAGAAGAAATTATTTTTTTAGTCCAAATCTAACAACTCAATTCCTATTTAAGTATTGAGGGGTTTTTGCACTGCATTATATTAGATATCATTTTTTGGGATCAAAAAGTCATTCAACTATGACCATTTCCATGAGAGATAGTCTAAACTCACTAATTGCTTAATGTTGTTGAATCCCAAAAAATGATATCTAACTCAATTTCTAGTAAAATTGTGATTTATTGTTATTTAAAATACACTTTTAAATGGATAAATAGACTATCGCCCTTATTTTTTTTCAAAAATATCCTTTAAACACCAACTTTACAAATTAAACAACTTAAAACTTATAATTTTTAAAAATCCCCACCACACCAATTTTTAACAAAATTGAACCAAAAAAAACATTTCTATGAAATAACATTTCATCTATCTGTTATACTTAAAATTCCAAAAATTACACATCTCGGGCCAGTGGGAAGTTAATGTTAAATTTGAGGAAGTGCATCATCGATATTTGGGTCCGTCTGACTTGCCTCTTTAGACTACGGTTCGTATCGCGCCACATGACAAAAGTGGGTGTCGTTGGTGACCTGCTTAAATCTTCTCTGACCATGCAGCCCACATGCACTGTCACACACCTTAAAAATGCATCCGATCGCAAGAACTCTTTTCAAAAACGTTATGCCTCCCTCCGGAGAACTCCCCTGTGCTGCAAATGGAGCTCAACTGTAAACATTTCAGCAAAACAGGGACGGCAATCAGTTCAGGAACCCTGTCAAACATTAAGCTAAATCGGGCTCGCTTTTCTCCCGTTCGATTCAAATCCGATACCGTTCGCTGGGAGAAAAAATCCGTTAAGCTCGAAAATCCTCCGAAAAAGCATAGTGTAAAGCTAAAACGAAGAGCAAATAAGCCCAAGAGCAACGAATCCAGCAAACAATTGAAGAGTGGAGCTGATAAAGTTGAGGTACTGCACATTCTCTACGCTTAGATCGTTATATACATTTGTTCTTTAAAATATACAAGGTGTTTCTGTCATAGGACTCGAGAGAGTTCAGATGGCTTCGTCTTCTGAAAGCATTCTTCCTTCGCCAACGATATCGGAACCTTGACATTTGTATGTGTGTTGGCAATGATCTCACATGGGTACCAATTTCGAAATTGTGAGAAAGATATATTCTATTATAATAAGGATATAAATAATAATTTAATTTTAAGTTAAAAAAATAGTCAATCATCAAATCAAATTGATATGTGGGACTTTCTCTACCTGTAACATCTATGTTTTCTTACAAGCTATCTTACTACACTGGTTTATCCCTATGTAAAATCATGTGTCAGTGCAGTGTCTATTTATTTATAATTAAACACTGGACAGAGGATTGCCAATCTATTTCCAAATAAACACTGTGACAGAGTAATGGTAAAATTATTAAGCTATAGTACGCGTAATACTTTTCAAATTTAGGTTGTTTCTCAGATTTGACTATGATGATCCCATCATCTGATTTTTTTACTTAATTTTAGCGAAATTTCACAGTGATAATCTGATAAGTTAGGTATTTTCATTTCGAAGTTAACTTTGGCAAGCCGTTATTCCATATTCGACGCTAGCCATTTCTGGTTGGTTTTCATTAATTTGTGAAGCTATTTTGTGTATACCTTTTTCAATATATTTGACTGGTTTTTTTTTTCAATTGATTCAAATTACTGTTATTTCTACATTTAATTCTCGCCATTTCTGGTTCATGTTCAATAATTGATGAAGCTTTACTATGTATTTCTTTTTCCTCATGTCTGGCATCAAGTTGAAGAGAGCTAAACTTAATCGTTCTTAACCCTTTTCAGACTTTTATCTGATAACTTTATTCACCTATCTTATCGAAAGTTATCAAAATTGCAACTGGGACTGATCAAGGGTCAAACAACCACTAGAATTGACCAGAAAACTGCGTTAAGAATCGATTGACTAAAAATACATAAAATATGCAAATTTTAAGAAACAAATATATTAATGTAAATCAATGCAAATCCAAAAGCCCATGGGTTAGCTCAAGTGGTTTGATTTGGTATGCAGAAGTTGTAATGGCAAAGTAGGTCTCAAGGTTGAATCCACTTGTGTCCTCGGGGTTAGGCATACACCTTGTCCACCTACCTTGGTTGTCAATCACAGAATGTGAGTAAGTGTCTGGAGGGTTTCCTTTAGTAATTTTTCATCAGAAATAAAAATCGATGTAAGTCCAAATCAGTCCAAACCGTTAGACACCAAATTTGCCAAGCTTGCTCATGTATATAACAAACAAGGATGAATATAGAAAAATGGTTCCATAAGTCCTCCTGTCCATTGGGAGACAAAAACATCCAAATTTGTTGATATTGTCCCTCACTTGAACAAAAGGTGTGGGGTGAAGGATCTTGTGGTTCACTAGATGCAGAGGTGTAAAGTCCATATAGAAATCTAATTATATTTTAAGCTCAAGGTATGAGGACGGCTTCTGCTTCAACAAGGGTTGGCTATCAAGAGTAGAGGGTTGGCTATCAAGAGTAGACTTCATAAAGTAGGTGCAACAAATGCTAATTGTGCTTTGTATATCAAGGATGGAATAGCTGTGCGTGGTTTTTTGAAATACTCGTGCATAGTTTTTGGGTATATCAGCCTGCAATAGTGCTTTGGACATGGTTCCAAGGATAATTTCACTTATGTATTGTGCTTCTCTTGTGGAAGGGGCCCTCTTTTGGGTGACAATTTGATGGTTTGGGATAGCTGTAAATGATTGGTGGCCATTGGCTTTCTCTGGAGATATCATTATACAATTACTTTCCAAGAGAATCCCTCTTCTTTTAGCCTAAGGGAATTAGGAGCTTTAAGCAAGAGTTGGCTCTGCTTGTGTGAGCGAAATGTAACGTTTTTTGTTGCGACATTGACTCTCTTTTTGTAGGCGTGCAGGCTTGTATGCTTTCTTTCATGACATTTTTGCGGTGGTATTTTCCTTGAACCCATGATGTGCATGTGATGTAGTTTCTTTGCTCCGTGGCATATTTATTTGATATTTGATGTAATATATGCAACATTTAGTTGTGTATATATATATATATATTACAGACACACATCAAAATCGAACCAAGCGATACATATTTGAAACAAAATACATAAACACCAAGGCTCTAAATGGCCTCCAGAGTCCAAAAAACATCATGCTACAACAAAGAACTACATATCATCACAATTGTAATATCCCAAATTGGGAACAAACAGTAATATAAAGCATACAAAGAATAAAACTACAGCAAACAGAAATACGCATAAAAAACACCATGAATGAGCCAAAACTTCTCGGCCATTTTATTAATTTTCTGAATGGAAAAGGTACAAGATGGTACTTAGGAAGATGGCACCTTGGCCTGCATAAGGCAGGCTGGAATAATCCCTCAATCCCTGCTCATAAATATTTGCTGCTCTGCTGCTCTGCGTGGCTCCTCCTCTATGCTGCCTTGGCTAGAATTACTGCTGCTGGCTGGAAAGGGACTGTGTGTTGAGGTTGTTCTACTACTCAGAAAATTCAGGGACTTGGGCATCGGATTCTCCTCAACAAACCCAGAAAATCCTGCGAAGGATTTCCTGAAAGGCTGACCCCGGAAATTCACCCTCTTGGGCTTGGTACGATATTCTGCTGGGCACACTGGGTTTATGGCTGAACTGTTGGAGACAACTGTTGGATTCTGCTCAAGAACACTGCTAGGAAGTGGCTGACCTCCTCACAAAAATCCTGGCTGAAATCTGTCCTTCTTCCTCCTTCCCCAAGGTTGCTCCACTGCTGGACTGCATAATCCTCTAGCTGACTGCGTGGCCTTTGCATTGTCTTGAAAGGATTGCGTATGCCTGAAGGTGTACTTGTGATGCCTCTCTCCAAAACTGAATGTGACTCCTCTCCTGAGCAGGCACTCGAAGTCCCTCGGGGATGAGGTTGAAATCTCCATTCGGAAATCTCTATGCTAAACTGCACTTGCAGACTCGGCTAAACAACTCAAGTGTACTTCTGGTTTCAGTAGATGAATGAATGAATGAGGAATGAGTTGCTCTCATCCTCTTTTACTTAGCTGAGCCCCCAACGTTCCCTTGGGCCCCACTGGACTGCGCTGCCACTGCGCAGCTGCTATCCCCTTGCAGTCCCCACGCTGTCCCTGCGTTGCCTACGCTACTACCTCTCCTGCGCTGCCACTAGGCTGCTATCTTCTGCGTGATGCTGGCCCCACGGGTCCCACTCCAGCTTTAATCTTTACCTTAGTGACTTTAGGAAAGTGTTTTAGTTATAAAGTTTATTTGTGGGTCACCCTCACCCATCTTATTTCGGTTAACATTATAAAAAGGCAAAATTTGACAAAATTAATATTTCAATTAGCTGACTGCTAATTTGGAATATTACAGTTCTCCTTGCCAAAATGTTGCTTGTCCTCGAGCAATTGCAGAGATGGATGCTGCAGGATCTTCTCCCCTTCCCAAGTGGCATCCTCATCTAGAAGGTTTCGCCATCTGATCAGATATTATTTCACTATTCGACTCCTCAAATGCCTCTCTCGAGTGTCCAAGATGGCCTCTCGCTGTAGCACCAAGTGTCCCTCATCATTTGTAAGCGGGAGCTCCATAGTGGCCGTCACTTGTTGTCCCAAAGCCTTCTTCAGGCACGAGACATGGACAATGTTGTGAATTCTGCTTCCGGTTGGCAACTCCAGCTCATATGATACCTCCACAGCCCGCCTGATCAGATATTCTTTCACTATCTGGCTCATCAAATGCCTATCCCGAGTGTCCAAGATGGCCTCTAGTTGTAGCACCAAGTGCCCCTCATCATCTATAAGCGGAAGCTCCATAGTCGCTGTCACTTGTTGTCCCAAAGTCTTCTTCAGGCACGAGACATGGAAAATGTTGTGAATTCTGCTTCCGGTTGGCAGCTCCAGCTCATATGCTACCTCCCCAACCAGCCTGATCACCTTGTATGGTCCATAGAAGCGTGGCTTGAGCTTCTCAGCCCCTCTTTGCTTCAGCGTGGATTGATTGTACGACTAAAGACGAAGGTATACCAAATCATCCACCTCAAACTGCCTCTCCATGTGACATTTATCTGCATATAGATTTTTTTGGTTCTGTGCTGTAGCTAAGTTATCCTTGAGAGCCCAGAGTATGTCTTGGCTCTCTTGGATCTAGTCCTTGGCCTTAGGGGCCTTGCTAGCTCCAAACATCACATCCACAAAAGTCAAAGCATTATAACCGTATAAAGCATAAAATGGAGACATACCGATTGACATGTGGAATGTCGTGTTGTAATAGTACTCCCCCAAATGAAGCCAGTGTAGCCAAGCCTTTTGCTGCCCCGTGACATAGTTTCTCAAGTAGCCTTCTAGCTACTTGTTCACTATCTTAGTCTGTCCATCCGTTTGTGGGTGATAGCTGGTACTGGGTGTTAACTCTGTGCCCACCAAACGGAACAGCCCTTACCAAAAGCCTTCCATGAACCGACTGTCCCTGTCACTGACTATGGTCTTTGGAAGACCATGGAGTCGGAAGACATCACGGAAAAATAACTTAGCCACTTGCGAAGCAGTGTATCAAGTTGAAATGGCGAAGAAATGAGCATACTTTGTCAGTCGGTCAACCGCTACGAAGATGCAATCTTTGCCATGCACCATGGGCAATTCGGTGATGAAGTCCATGGAGATGCTTTCCCATTTCCCCTCTGGAATGGGAAGCGGTTGTAGCAAACCTGCTGGATGTTTTAGCTCCCCTTTGTTTCGCTGACAAACTACGCACTCCTGGACATGCTGGAGTATGTCCTCCTTGAGGCCTTTCCAAGAGAACCTCTCCCTGATGGCCTTGTATGCTTTTGTGAACCCCTGATGGCCTGAAAGTGGTGAGTCATGAGCTGCATGCAAAATATTCTCCCTGAGTTGGGAGTTACTTGTCAAGAAGATCTGATCACGATAATAGATGACCTCATCCATCACCCAGTACCGATCATCTGTCACTTGCCCATCTAGTACCTCATATGCAAAACGGTCCTTGGAGTACTCCACCAAAACCTGAGCTCTCTAATCTGCGTCAATACTCATCAAGGACAACGTTGCCAACCTCCGTGACAACGCATCTACCACCACGTTGTTCTTCCCCTTAACATACTCAATGTCAAAATCATAAGCCTGGATCTTGCTGACCCATTTTTGTTGCCTCTCCTGCAACTATTTCTGCTCAAGGAAGAATCTAAGGCTGTTGTGGTCGGCCCTCACCTGGAACCTGTTCCCCACAGGATACTGCTTGAACTTGGCCAACGCATGCATGATGGCCAACATCTCTTTGTCGTATATGGGGTACAACCTCTCATGTGGCAACAGCTTCCGGCTCTCGAAAGCTATGGGGCGACCCCCTTGCATCAATACTGCGCCTAACCCTTCTCCTGAAGCATCACACTCCAGCACAAAGGGCTGCGTGAAGTCGGGCAACGCTAACACTGGGCAGGTGTTCATCACCTCCTTGAGCCTGTCAAAGGACCTCACGCAGTCTTTGTCCAGCTGAAAGCCCCCTTCTTGGTGAGGTCTGTGAGGGGTGCCACAAGCTGTGAAAATCCTTTGACAAACTTCCTGTAGTAGGTGAAAATGCCCACAAACCCTTGGAGTTTCGTCACATTCTTCAGTTCCGACCAATCTCGGATGGCCCAGATCTTCTCCTCGTGGACTCTCACTCCGTCCACCCCGATGATATGCCCCAAATAGAGCATCTCTGTTAGCCCAAACTCGCACTTGGACAACTTGGCATAGAAATGTGGCTCCTCCAACATACGCAGTACAACCTCTATGTGCTGCAAATGCTCCTCCCATGTGCGGCTGTAGATGAGAATGTCATCGAAAAACACCAGCACAAACTTCCACAACTGACCACGAAAGATGTGGTTCATGCAAGACTGGAATGTGGCTGGAGCGTTGGTCAGCCCAAAGGGCATCACCGAAAACTCAAAATGGCCGTAGTGCCAGCGAAATGCAGTCTTGGGGACATCCTGGTCCCTCACCATGATTTGTTGGTACCCCGACCTTAGATTGATCTTGGAGAAGAACTTTGCTCCCCTCAACTCGTCCATCAACTCATCGATCCTGGGGATAGGGTAACGATTCTTGGTCTTCTTGTTCAAAGCCCTGTAATCTATTCACATCCGCAATGTGTCGTCCTTCTTCTTCACCAAAACCACTGAAGAAGCAAATGGACTCGTGCTGGGCTTGATTTTCCCCAATGCCAAGAGCTCATGTATGGCTCTCTCAATCTCATCCCTATAGGCTTTGGGGTAACTGTAGGGAGTGGTGATCACTGCTTGGATGCCCTGCTCCAGCTCAATAGTGTGCTCAAACCCTTGGTCCGGTGGCTGTCCTGATGGAATGTCCCTAAAAACCGTAGAGTAACGGTCTAGGAGAGTCTGCACATACGGGTGCACAAGCTGACGTGAGACACCTGCCTCTGAAATCCTTAGCTGTACTGCCCACTTTATGTCTCCCTTCCAGAAATCTTCCTGCATCCGATGCGTAGAGACTGTCCGTGGAGGGTATGTGTGCATGCCTTTGATCATCACATGCTTCCCACTCTTCTTGTCCGTCCACTCCATCTCCAGTGTCTCCCAATCAGTAGTGACCTTCCCAAGTGTGATAAGCCACTGAACACCCAACACTACGTTGATGTCTGGAATATCGACCACGAAAAAATGATCTGTCACTGTGTACGTCCCCATGGTCACTGCTAATGCCGGGACATAACGCATGCACTGCATGGTCCTGGCACCTGGAACCAACATAGAAAACCAATCAAAGCTTTGTATCTGTATGCCCCTCCTTTGCACTAGCTGGGCATCGATAAAATTGTGCGTGGCTCCGCTATCCACCAGCACTGAGACACACCGCCCCTGGACTGTCCCTCAGACCCTCAGCGTTAACTACTTGGGAACTCCCTACAAGGATGCAAGGACCCCTCCCGTGGGTGCAAACGCTGCTCTTGCTGCTGTTGGGGGAGGTGGTGGTGGATGATCCACTCCCGGTGCTGGCATTTCCCTCCAACTCTTCATATGCCTCCTCTTCCCCTTCACTGTCAGAGAAGACCTCAATGTAATGTGCCTTCCCTCTAGCACATCGATGACCCAGTGCCCATGGCTCCTGGTAGGTGAAGCAAAGCTTCCTCTGTCTTAAATCTCTTCGGGTGTCATCATCCAAAGGCCCTCGGCCCTGGTTCCCTCTCGGGGGTGGGGCTCTTACGTCCTTCCCCTTCTGCTGGAACGCTGGTTTGTGGGGCAAAGGAGCCCTCGTCCTTAGCATAATGTCCTGCAAGTTTCTGGTTCTCCCTACTGCGTCCTGTAGCGTAGTAGGCCTAGTAGACCTTACTAGCCCACGCAAGGGTTCAACCAGTTCGTCAATGAACATGTACACTCTCCTGGGCATAGACAACTCTGGAACCATCACTAAGAGCTTCAAGAACTCGAAAATGTATGTTTCTGGTTCTCTCTCTGTTTGAGATTGGTTAGCTCAACAAAATGTTCCTCCAGGTCTTTCTGATCAAACTTTTTTATCAAACTCCGGGTGAACTCATCATACGTTGTCACTCCTGTGTGACCCAGCGAAGCCATCCCATGGAACCACCAATCATGGGCTTCTCCCTCAAGATACAACACTGCCACCTGGAGGGCCTCCAACTCCGCCATTTGGTTAAGCTGGAAGTAGATGTCCAACTTCTCCACCCAAGCTTTGGCTGAACATTTTGATGACCCATCGAAAGTAGGCAAGAAAAGTCTGCCTACGGTACATTGCAGGTCATTGCCTTGCGTGTACCCTCCTCCTCGGTTCTAGCCACATGGTTTGCTGTTGTTCTTAAGCTAGCAGAATTCATTGAAAGTGAGGGCATCTCTGAACTTCAGACCATAAGATTGATATTCCACGAAGTATTCTCCGTAGTGAGCCACCTCCGGCTCCTGTGGTCCCCCTGCTCCTGCCCCATAAGTCAAGAATGTGGGCATGGTAGAGCGTGGTGGGGTGCGTGGCACTACCTGTTGCACAGTGTTTGGCTCCAGTAGATGATGGGAAGTGCTGAATACTTCTACATTCTGGAATTCCCTTAGAATTTCCCTCTGCCTGTTCTCCCCGACAAACATCTGATCCTTCTCCTCTATTTTCTTAGAGAGCTCCTGCACTGATTTTAGGAGATTAGCAAACTCCTTCCCTTGGTCTTTTTCCTATGCCATTAGTGCCTTTCCCTTGTAGTCTTCCACCGGAACGCTGTCTTCTTGATCAAGTGTGATTTCAAGCCTTCGCTCTCTCCTTCTATACCGTTGCCTCCGGTATGTAACATTCTCTCTATCTTCTGGTGTCATAGACCAAGTGCTCCACAGGTTGAGCCAAGTCTATGAGCTCTGATACCATTGTAATATCCCAAATTGGGAACAAACAGTAATATAAAGCATACAAAGACTAAAACTACAACAAACAGAAATACGCATCAAAAACACCATGAATGAGCCAAAACTTCTCAGCCATTTTATTAATTTTCTGAATGGGAAATGTACAATATGGTGCTTAGGAAGATGGCACCTTGGCCTGCAGAATGCAGGCTGGAATAATCCCTCAATCCTTGCTCATAAATCTTTGTTGCTCTGCTGCTTTGTTTGGCTCCTCCTCTACGCTGCCTTGGCTGGAATTGCTGTTGCTGGCTGGAAAGGGATTGCATGTTGAGGCTGTTCTACTGCTCAGAAAATTTCAGGACTAGGGCACCAAACTCTACTCAACAAACCCATAAAAACCCTAGATTCTGCTCAAAAACACTGCTAGGAAGTGGCTGACCTCCTCACAAAACTCCTGGCTGAAATCTGTCCTTCTTCCTCCTTCCCCAAGGTTGCTCCACTGTTGGACTGCATAATCCTCTAGTTGACTGCGTGGCCTCTGTGCTGTCCTGGAAGGACTGCATATGCCTGAAGGTGTACCTGTGATGCCTCTCTCCAAAACTGAATGTGACTCCTCTCTTGAGCGGGCACTCGAAGTCCCCCGAAGATGAGGTTGAGATCTCCACTCGGAAATCTCTATGCTAAACAACACTTGCAAACTCGGCTAACCAGCTCAAGCGTTCTTCTGGTTTACCAGACTGAAAATCAGTAGATGAATGAACGAATGAGGAATGAGCTGCCCTCATCCTCTTTTACCTAGTTGAGCTCCCAACGTTCCCTTGGGCCCCACTGGACTGCGTTGCCACCTCTGCCTACCAATCACTGCGCAACTGCTGTCCCCTTGCTGTCCCCACGTTGTCCCTGCACTGCCTACGTTGTTGCCTCTCCTACGCTGCCGCTAGGTTGCTATCTTCTGCGTGATACTGGCCCCACGGGTCCCACTCTAGCTTTAATCTTTACCTTAGTGACTTTAGGAAAGTGTTCTAGTTATAAAGTTTATTTGTGGGTCACTCTCACCCATCTTATTTCGGTTAACATTAGAAAAAAAGGCAAAATTTGACAAAATTAATATTCCAATTAGCTGACTGCTAATTTGGAATATTACAACAATAATCCCGAATATTGGGATCTTCATCATTGCCCTTTGCTTCATCCTTTGGCCTTGATCCTCCAAGGACATTAGAACTAGTGCTTGGAACCTTCAGTGCTGCTTGTGGCTCCATACCATTGCATCCCTAGTCATCATCCTCAAATGTTGTTGACTGACCAAATCTCCATGATCCATTCCAAGGAGCAATAAATATACTCTAAGACAAACAAGATCTACATCTTATGTTTTGTTCAACCATGTGTTGTGCCTTAGTCAAAGGTTGTATTGCACAAGGACAAGATTTCAATTGTTGTTATTTCAAAGGGTTTTACTTCTTAGAGTGAATGCACTCAAAGATAAATCAATTGCACTTACTCCTAGAAGCACTGCAAGTTTGGTTGATGTAACATCCCCCTGTTTTGACCCCTGTTTTATGTAACATCAAATATGACTGTGACTCTAGCATGGGAAAACCACAACTGATTAAAACACTGTTTAAGCAATTGTTAATTATTAAAATTATTAATTAAGTTTAATTAAACTTGCTAGAAGAAGGGACAACCAACGAATCAAAGTTTGAGGGGCATTGCTTGTTTTGCTTGCACATATTTTATAACCATACCTTGCTGAATTAAATGTTGGAACCAACCACAACCAAGAAAAGCCATTCCCTGACAGATTTTAATGAGACGCGATTGGAGCCAAATGGGAATTGGCAACATTTTTGACTTGTCATTTATGAAGAGCATAAATCGGAATGGGTGGGCCGTCCTCATTCTCCCCTTTCACAGATTGAGGAGACAATTGTGGAGGAGAAGGCATCGAGGAGCCAAGGTTGTGTGAAGGGACGTGGATGAACTCCTACTTATACTCACAAAAAAAAAGAAATTGGGGTTGGTTTGCTGGAGTTGATTCAAGGGTTGGATGCGCCTGGGTGTTAACTATTGTGACTATTTTTGAGGCCACTCAAAATCCCCGTGTGAGCTTATGTTGTTAGTGTGCTGCTTAAGGATTGAAAGCCAACTACTAAGTGTTTGCTGTGTTTGTGAAACCACTTAGTTCCTACCAACTTGGTGTTAAACCAACTATCTAATGGGTGCTCGCTGTTGGTATTGATCTTTATGGGTGCTTGCTGTTGGTTATGAAACCACTAAGTGCTTGTTGTTGGTTGTGAAACCACTTAGTGCTTGTCAATTTAGTGTAAAACCACCTACATAGTGGATCCAATCCCTTGAAAATCGAGCAACACATCTATTCCTTGAGTTTGGGTGATACCCTGTGTTTGAACCTTGTGTTGAATTTTGTGCAACTAAGGGAGAAATTTCCCTAGAAAAACACTCTATGATTTAACCCCTTTCACCCTTGAAGCGATTTTTTTTTTTTTTTTGGTAATTTAGGCTAAACTATATTGATTCGAAATAAAACATTACATATGCTACAGGTTTGGTTGGTAAGCTGCGCTTATCCAATCCCAGCCTTTGTTGCTTTCATAGTTGCGCAGGTATGGGGCTGCCTCCTTGGAGGAAACCAGCCCTATAATAACATCAGACAAAAAATTACAAAATGTGCCATGGCACCTGTGAAACTAAAGGTTTTGTGATAAGAGCTGGAATAACAGAAAACTAAAAAAAGCTGAGCAACCCTGCAGTCATGGTGCTTCTTCATCATCCTCGGTGTCTGGCTCCTCCTCCTTGATACGACAGGCATACTCCTGCGCTATGGCCTCCTCCTCAACAGTAGTTCAGCGTAGACGCCTAGAAATAGGTGTGCAGAGGATGGGAGCGACCAGGTACTCAACATATGGTACACGCGTCCAAGTGGCCTCCGAGTCCATGATCCATACGTCGGTGTCATCCCCCATTGCCTCCTGAACTGGAAGAGGCTCGGTTTTGTGGGACCTGCGGTGCTCCTAGTGCGCAATGGTGGATTTCCTGGGTTCGCTTCTGCCTCTCTGCGTTTCGTGAACAGGGGCCTCCTCCTCCTGGTCGTGCGCAGGGCTCTGGGGGCATCCCTAGCGTGATTGCTAGAAGAGGAGCCCTCAAAGGACTCCAAATGGTTATCGAGCCCTCGCTAGTAGCGTCCAGGGAACGCACCTCTTTGGCCACACATTGATTGTCCTTTGGCGCAGTCTCGGAGCCATGGGATAGTGTAGCAAAGGGGAGATGGGGGGCTGAGAGATATTGAGAATATGCTTAGAGCAGAGACAGGGAGTGCGCAGCGTGGTGCTATTGGGCAAGGCGGTGCGTGTTGAGATTTTGTGTATTTGGGGTAGCATCTGTTGTGCTCTAGGTCCCAAATTCTGAGGAAGGACTAGAGTTCACCTGATCTACAAGACCCAGAAATGGATTTGGGAAATTTCATCTGGTTTAGGAGATATTAAATTAATTAATTATTTTAATATATTTTCTAAGTTAAAACTTAGGGAAATAAAATAATTAAAGTGAATTTAATTAAACATGTGATGAAATTGTCTTAAGTCACACGGATCAAACTTTCTTTTAATCTTAGCTATTGATTAAAGATTTAATCTTGGCCGTTGATTTGTCAACGAGAAAAGTATAAAGGAAAGGCTTGGGGTCATTTGTAAGAGACACAGGGGCAGAGCAGTGAAGCTAAGCCGAGATTCTAGAGTGGGGTTGCTAAGAATTCTCAAGTGCTTCAGACTTCAGTTGCAGAGAGGGGAATTTAGACCAAGGGGATGATCTGATCTTGTGGTCTAGAATACACAAGAAGCTGAGAAGAGATCAGGAAAGACAACGCAGAGGAAGGCAGCAGCAGCAGCAGCAGACGGCAGCAGACAGCAGCAGCAAACGGCAGTAGCAGCAACAGCAGACGGCAGCAGCAGCAAGGACAACGTGATTTTCAGGAAACCCTTTAGGGGTTACGCATAGACCCTTAGGGGCAGCGTAGTGACTGCGTCACCCAGTCTGGGGTAACGCAGTCCCTTCCAGTGACAACGCTGAGCATTTGGAGGCCTTCAGAGGCTGAGCAGTGTCTTTCAAGGGCAAATTTGGGGTTTCTAGGCCTATATCTAGCCGAGTTCTGTAAATCTAGTTTGAGGGTGTGGATCAGTCAGTATTGTTGGTCTTAGATCAACCAGGTGCTGCAGATCTAGAGTTTTCTCTGTAGGGTTTTCCAGATCTGGAACCCAGAGTTGTGTATTCAGAAATATTCTTAATAATAGAGCCCTCCAGCAGCCAGAGACCGGTTTTCCCACATTGGGTTTTTTCGGGGACAGTTTGTTCAGAAATAACTGTGTCACTTTTTCTATGTGTGCATGTGCTTATTCTAGATCTGAATTGGTAGAGATCTGTTATGTGTTTTACTTTGATGTTAACTTGAATTTATTCAGTTGATAACTTGTATAAGTAGGAGAAGCTTAACCGGATTAACAGAAATAATTTCTGCATAAGAATTAAGATTCATAAATTTCTACATGGTATCAGAGCAATTGTTGATCTAGAAGGGTCACCAGCTGAAGAATCTAAAGGATCTAGCTGTAGAAAGCAGCTGGAAAGGCAACAGAAAAGAAAATTTGAAGGGACATCGCAGTTTTCAGGAGTAGAATCATGCAGAGGGAAGGGTGACGCTGTCCAACGCTGTGTCCTAGCAAGCCCACACAATTACTGCGCAGAGGCAGCTCAGAAACAACGCTGGTTGGGTCTGAAGCCAGCCAGTGTGATTCAGATATGAATCTGTCAAATCCAGAAAAAGTCTGCAGAAAAGTTGCATAAATTCAGAAGAGCTGGTGGGGTTAAACTTCTGAAGTTTTCAGATTTTTAACCTTAGCACAAGTGACAAAGTTTGGGAAGAGATTAGCTTCTCAGAGAGTTTCTTGCCAAAGGAAACTTGCAGTTTGGTTAGAGGATCAAAGAAGAAGTTGAATCATAGTTGATTTGGTAGATTTCCAAGGAGGGAAATCAAGTGTCAGAGGGAGCAGAGGGTTCTCAGTTCGAAAAGGACCCTAGATCCAGGATCTCTAGCATAGAGAAGAGGAGCTTCGACACACTCTGAGCAGATGGCTCCTCATGGACTGCGTGATCAGGATAGGCTGGAGGGCCTGTCAAACTTTTTGGTATGGAAAGCTAGGATCCTGATTGGCCTAGAGGCATATGGTCTAAGAGACCATGCAGAGCAGACCCTGGCCACACCGACAGATGCAGATCTCCTACGGAAGCATAGAGAAGCTGTTGGGCATGCCAAGCGGCTGATAATGGACAATATCAAGGACCATATTGTACCACACATAGCGGAGAAGAGGACAGCTAATGAGATGTGGAAGGCCTTGACTTCCCTGTATGAGGGAAAATCAGTCCAAAGAAAGATGCTGTTGGAGGCCCTAATGAGGTCATTCATGATGACCAAGGGAGAAGACATCGAGCATTTCCTCTTCAGATTGCAGTCAATCAGGGATCAGCTGATTGCAATGGGTGCATCCGTAGATGATGCAGTGATAGTCACTTCTGCCCTCAATGCAGTCACAGGTGAGTGGGAAACCTTTGTCCAAAGTATCTTGGGTAGAGCGGACGTCCCAGATTGGGACAGCTTGTGGTCGATCCTGCGGCAAGAAGAACTACGAAGGTTCACCAAGAAGCAGCACAACCCTGCGTTGATTAAGGTTAAGAAGGAAGAGGAGGAAGATGCAGCCTTGGCATCAAAGAAGCAGCCGAAGAAGAAGAAGGATCTTTCTAAGATCAAGTGCTTCCAGTGTGGCGAAATGGGACATTTTGCCAGCCATTGTCCATAAAAGAAGAAGGACAAGGAAGCATCTTCTTCCAAAGCAGCGGTGGCAGATGATGGGTCCGGAGATGATGTAGCCATGAGCGCTCATGAGCCACGGAGGTGGGGTGACATGGACATGTAGAGGAGCTACATGGAAGTAAGGCGGGATCCTTGAGCAGCTCATCTCTTGGATCACAAGCGAGCTACGACAACCTTAAGACAGTAGCGGGACAAGTGGAGTAGTAGGTGCATAGATCACAGATGAGGCAGAGGCAGAGGCTGGGAGGAGCAACACAGAGCATAGCAGTAACAGTGTAGAAGCAGTAGCAGCGCAGTAGTCTTGCTTACGGTCACAAAGCTATGACAACGAGAGAACCGGAGGACAACGTAGTGCGGCGGCGCGTGATAGATTTCAGCACAAGGAGATGATGTGAATTCAGTAGTGTATAGGGAGTCTGATTATGTAGGCAGAGTTGTAGTTTTACATCGTTCTTTAGATGCCAGCACAGATCTGTAGCCTATGGAGCTTCAGTGATAAGGATGCAACCCATTTGACTTGTCTGTCAAAGATTGGACAGGAGATTCAGTTATTCAGTTGTTTCTTCTAACATTCGGTTGCAAAGGCAATGAAGACAAGAGGGAAAGTATGAGCAAAGACAAACATGCAACATATTGAGAGGGAGCTGCAAACATAAAGGTTGCGTATAAAGATGATAAGTCATGGGCAGCAGTACAGAATGGCAACAGTAGTGCAAAGTTGAGTGGCAGGAGGCCAAGCTTCAGCAGCACAGAACCAGTGCCCAAAATCATGTAATGCATAAGTATGATGTATTGCTAGAGCACACCCTTGATGCTAAGAGGAGTGTTGAGATTTTGTGTATTTGGGGTAGCATCACTCAGGCTCTAGGTCCCAAATTTTGGAGGAAGGACTAGGAGTCTACCTCATTTAGTGAATTTAATTAAACATGTGATGAAATTGTCTTAAGTCACACAGATCAAGCTTTCTTTTAATTTTAGCCATTGATTCAAGATCTGATCATGGTTGTTGGTTTCCCAACGAGAAAAGTATAAAGGAAAGGCTAGGGGTCATTTGTAAAGACACACAGAGGCAGAACATTGAAGATAAGCTGAGATTCTAGGGCGGGTTTGCTAAGAATTCTCAAAAGTGTTTCAGCTGCAGAGAGGGGAATTTAGACCAAGGGGATGATTGGGATGATCCGATCCTCGGTGATCAGCACACAATAAGCAGAGAAGAGATCAGGAAAGACAGCGCAGAGGAAGGCAGCAGCAGCAGGTGACAGCAGCAGACAGCTGTAGCAACAGGCGGCAACAACAATAGCAGACGGCAGCAGCAACAACAGACGGCAGATGGCAGCAGTAGCGATGAAAACAACAGCAGCAAGGACAACATGATTTTCAGGAAACCCTTTAGGGGTTACGCATAGACCCTTAGGGGCAGCGTAGTGACTGCGTCACCCAATCTCGGGTAACGCAGTCCCTTCCAGTGACAGCGGTGAGCATTTGGAGGCCTTCAGAGGCTGATGCAATGTCTTTCAGGGGAAGATCTGGGGTTTCAGCTTCCAGATCCGTCTGTCTCCAAATTGCTGGTGTGGATCGGGCCAAGATTGTTGGTCTTAGATTAGCCAGGTGTTGCAGATCTAGAGTTTTCTCTATAGGGTTTTCCAGATCTGGAACCCAGAGTTGTGTATTCAGAAATATTCTTAATAATAGAGCCCTCCAGCAGCCAGAGACCGGTTTTCCCACATTGGGTTTTTCCGGGGATAGTTTGTCTAGAAATAACTGTCACTTTGTCTATGTGTGCATGTGCTTATTCTAGATCTGAATTGGTAGAGATCTGTTATGTGTTTTGCTTTGATGTTAACTTGAATTTATTCAGTTGATAACTTGTATAAAAAGGAGAAGCTTAACCAAATTAACATAAATAATTTCTGCATAAGAATTAAGATTCATAAATTTATATAGTGCGCAGGTGGGGGAGCTTGATGATGAGAGCGCTTAGTCGGGACAAACTAGCAAGGCAAGGGGAGCCGAAGGGAGGCGCGCAGTCAGGGAGCTGCGCGATCGAGAGGGTCCTTCGCAACCTGGCACCGGGGGGGGGGGAGGCTGTGCAACGGGTGGAGCATGCAAGAGGGCTGAAACTGAAACAAAGTGGCTTAGAGGGCATCGTGAGCCAGAAGGAGCAAACTTTGAATAACTTTTTGCAGAAGGGCCTCTCCTTTTGTAGGCCCGTGGCACAAGCGCAGATGCTATGCATTATTATGACACGCTCGCAGGTGCATGCTGCGACAATTTTCATGTGGATGCCCGTGCTTCGAGTTATGGCAGAGTGACATATCCATCCGGGAGCTCATTCAAATGATTGCAGCTGAGAGGTACCACCCAGGGTGGTTGCTGGCTTTGCGTATCTTCTTGATGCCTTGCCTTCGTCACCTCATGCGAATTTTTGCAGGGAGGTGGATCCACTTCAAGTGAAGGCTTGCGTTGCAGATCTTCATCATCTTGAACGTGGGAGGGATTGTTTTCATACATGCGCCCAATGTCACCTACATACAGGGCACCCTTGAAGCGAATTATTTCTCAAGTGCAAATTATTTTTATAAGTGCAAAAGTTATTTCAAAATTGTTTTATAAAGTTATTTTGACATGGGCAAAATAAAATCACTTAAGTGATCTAATTTGACATGTGCAAAAATGGATCACTCTAGGAGCTTCCAAAATCCTAATTCGAGGTAGGGATTTTGTCTCAAAGATTCCTACATATTGAAGAGAAGCCTTCATTTGCAACACATCGAGTTATCTCTCTCTCGCTTTGGTGATCTAGCTCTCGCATTGGTGATCAAGCCCTCGCGTTTGTAATTTATCTCTCTTATTGTTAGCAAATATATTGTAGATTTGCAGCTTTGATTATCGGTGGCAGATCTCTTATCATCATTGGAAGGTCTGATTATTAGTGGCAGATCTCTTATCATCATTGGCAGATATGATTATCAGTGGCTGATCTCTTATCATCATGGGTAGATCTTTGATTATCAGTGGAAAATCTCTTATCATCACCGGGATTTCTTTCGCATTGGTGATAAAGCCCTTGCATCAATATTTTATCTCTCTCACTGTTAGCAGATTTATTGGAAGCTTGTTATTTGTTTCATCATTGGCATATCTAGTGGAGATTTCTCTCTCGCATTTCTGGAGATTTCTTTCTGGCATTATTGTTCGACAGATTTCAGATTATTTGCAAGATCTCTATCTTGTATTATCATTGGTGGCAGATCTCCCTTGTATCAGTGTTTGCAGATCTCATATTACAAGTCTCATCGTCTCGCACCTGAAGGATATTTACTTATTTCTTGTGGCCAAATCATCTTATTGTGAAGGCGTATTGTCTTGGATTTCTAACACGCATTTGGAGACTTGTCTATCTTGTGAAAATTTCACTACTGAAATCCTATTGCAACAAATGGTATTATTTCTTCTAACTGATAATTAATTATTTAGTTTATTGGTACGACAACATCGAAATAAACACACTGCAACCTTCACAAATAAAATTGCAGAAAATAAATAGCACTGGAAACTGAGAAAATTCTAGCCCACACCTAAAAATGACACTGTTATTTTTGGACAAATGTCCCTGGAAAAACCCAACTTGGGAAAACTGGTGCAACAGTGAGGGTTTTTGTTATTATGAGTAGTGAAATCTGAGTACAATCTATGGATGCCCAATTGACAATCGAAACAAGAAGAAAATTTGGGCAAAATTATTTAAGGGAATTACCCTTCTTCCACAAGCAACCCCGACACGATTTTTCTTCAGAAACTCGTCCTTCTGGATCCTTTGCATCAGCCTTTGTTCTGCTCTGCACAAACCCTATGACGTCTACCCTATGAACTGCCTCTGATGAAGTCTTTCTGCCTGTTTCTGTTGAGGAAATCGCTTCTCTGGCACTCTGGACCCTCTACCCGGCCTTTGGAACTATAAACGAATTTCTCTCTAGCTAAATCAAATTTCATCTTTGAAGCAACTGTGTAGTCCTTTGCGCTGCCTCACTGGGAATAATTCGACTCCTTGCTGATGCCTCTCTGGATTTGGAAAACTTCCTCCGGAGCACTGTCTTTGCCCCTCACTGTCTCTACTCCTCACTGTCTCTGCTTCCTCACTGAAGCTCGAACTCTTCGACAACTAACCGCTGCTACTCTGGAAAATCGAATTCTCCAAGTGTCTTTGATGTATCTTCATCACCACATCGATCCCTTCTTATATCTTCCTGTTGGGACTCCAACAACCAAGATTAGATCTTAATCGATGGCTGAGATCATTTTTGGATCGATCCATGTGAGTTTCTAGAGAATTCTCACCTTGACTTAATTAATTTTGATTAATTAACCATATTCCCTAAGTTTAGACTTAGGAAATTTTTAAAAACTAGGTAATAATCTAGTTAAGCCATCTCTAGGTGGAATTTCCAGAAATGATTTCTGGGTTTTGGAGATTTCGTGTATTCTAACCTCTCCACCAAATTTCGTGGCTAGAACACATCTGATGCTACAGAAACTAACACTCCCTCTTAGCGAGGACTATGTTCTCTCTAGTGTTGCACATTTTACCACAACACCCTATCTCTGTATCACCTCCTGTCACGCTGCTGGTGTCTAGCCATACTGCCCACCAACTACTGCGCAGCTTTGATGCTGTATCTGTGCTGCTACTGACCCTGCTGTACTGCTACCAACACAACATTTGCACTGCAACTCCCTCTCATTTGTTGCTGTTGCAACTACAACAACTGCAACTGCGAAACATCCAAAATACCGAATCATCTGTGATCATTATGATGCATTTGAAACCTGAGTCTTTGACTGCTACTAGTCTCTGCACTGTCTCCGAAGAATCTGCGCTACTGTTGACTTTGCACTGCTGCCAACTCTGCAATGCGCTCTCTAGCATCCGAGGGGGGTTATCCAAGTACTCTATGGGGTGGTTTCTACTTTTAAAGGGATGGTATGTCCATGGTGCATCCTTCAAATGGTGGTGGCATGTGATAAAGTGATGGAACAAAGTAGGGGATGAAAGGGGCAATCTTGGGTCCCATGCCAGGGTACAAGGGTAGCTAATAAAGGGAAGCCCACACTTGTGTAAATAATGTATAGGAGGGAGCAATCATGGTACATGAGTTGCCCTGACCTTGATTTTTCCACCCTTCATCATATGCCTTTTTCCTTTTATGATTTTTCTTCGGTTAACTGCTTGGGGCTCAAGGAATGAGACCATGATGTGCAAAGTATAGCAGTGGATATCCCCCTTTAAGGTGGGGTGGGTTATTGCCTACCAGGGGTTGGGACAATCATGGGTTCTTGGATGATAGAGGAGGCTCATCTAAGGCGTATAGGAACTAGGGTGATGGCCATGGAAATGGGGTAGAGCTCATGTATTAGCTTTTGCCCACGTGTTAAATGTTTTTGTCTCGACCATCTTTTGCATTTTGTGGTACATTTTCCTGTTGAATGTGGCCAATTATGTTTTTTTTTTCTTTTTTTCTTTTTAGCTGCATCAACCTCCGGGGCATCGTTCTAGGCCCGACCCAAGGTGTGGCAAGGGGAAGGGGAGTAACCCTGTGTGGAGGAATGTGGACCTTGGTGGAAGAAGATGAATGGGTTCATAATGAACAGAAGGGGGGGTGATATATGTGGATGAGGTAGCAGACCACACAACCAAAATTAGGGTTTCCCATGTAGTACCATCCCTAAAGCCCAAAGGTCAGTAAAAGAGATCCCACAGGGCTAGGGTCCAAGGGTAACATCCAAAAGAGGTCTAGGGGACAAGAGCATAGACCTAGCCCACTCTTTCCGCCGAATACCCCCATTAATCCCTGCCCATAAGTTTCCATGATAAGTAAACTACAATACTCAATTACCAAATGACAAGGCATACTTTTAGGTTTGGGAGGCCCACCTTCAAACATACGATCATGACAGATGGGTGAGGGACCACATGGCTGGCTCAAGTGGCGGAGAAATGGCACAACGAGCTAGTTGGTGGTTGCAAGGGGTTGCCGACTGAGGACCATCTTGGAGAATTTTTTTCTCCTAGGAATATCACCCACAAAATGGTGGGTAAAAAAGCCCTCCTATCATTGATCAACCCCACTCCCTCGACCTAGCTTGGGTCCACTTGGTCTCTTTGTGGTCCTGCAACCGATTCAAATCCCACAAGGATTACATAGAAACCCTTTCTCCTTTAGGATCCTTAGGTCTAGGATACCTCTTGTTAAGAGATATTCTCCATACCTAGGTCTAGGTATCCTCTTATCCCTTCCAAGAGAGCCCTCCGCCTTGCTTCCAAAGCAAGTAAACCCATTATTTGAGCTTCTCTTGTGAATAGGCTTTGAGAATCACCTCTCATACTATCATTGATCTATCTCTCCTTGTGATTCCTCTCATACCGGGACTCCTCCCATTGGTGAAAATTCATAAAGAGTAGGGAGCTTTAACTGAGGTGACAGTGGGCTATAGCTCCATTTTTGCCCCTTGACCTAGTAGTTTCTCTATAGGATCCCCTCACAGGACCCCTACTAGTTTGAGCGGTAATTACTAATAATAGCCTACAAGGCAATCACTAGACCAAGTGACAATAACAAGGTAGTAGCCCACTGTCACCACAACTACTACCCCCTACTCTTTATGGATATTCACCAATGGGAGGAGTCCCGATATAAGGTCACCTACAAGATGTTCTATGCTTAAAGGCATAATGTGACTAAGAGGCTTCTAAGGGAAAGGCACAATTTAGGTGCAAGGCTCCAACAATGAAGAAGGGTCGATTCACTCTCCAAGCAGAGGCCGAATTTAGGTAATGAAAGACCTAGGGTTTGATTGATATGTTGTATTTTGGGACAAACCAAGGTCAAGATACCAAGAAAAGGTTTCCAATAATAGGTATTAGCAAGATAAAGGCACATGAAACCTTCAACAAGCCCTCAAGTTGAAGCTATAACCAAAATAGGGTTTTATCCTAGGGCAAACAAGTAGGGAAAGAGAAATTATGGATAAAAATGGAAGGAATGGCCACCAAAGGGGAATGATTTTGAGGCAAGCACTCAACCCTAGATGTTGAGACCTTTCAAGACCAAAAACTCCTCTTCCTAGCAAATTTGAAATAAGCCCTGGTTGGCCTCTTGGCCTTAAGAGGGTCGAATTAGGGGAAGAGAGAAAATTCAAAGTTATGGATGAAAGATGGTTTGATCATCAAGAGATATGGCCAGTGCCTTATACCTGGGTTGACAAAGTCTATGGAGGTGATAGATTCACCAATTCTTACAAAGGAGTAAGGATATTTGATGCCCTAACACAAACCCTAACTATTACCTTTGTGAGGGATTAAAGTCACTTGGGAGAGCTATAATCAAGAATCAACAAGGGGAGTGTCATTCACATTTCATATATGAGTAATGCATGCAATTATGACATCTAAATTTTATAAAAATTGATTTTCAATAAATTAGGGCACAAAATAAAAACCCTAGATCATCAATACATTTCAATCATTAGATGTAAGCATAAATATTATTAAAAAATAGGCACACTTACAAAATGAAAATGCATGAACATTCCATTGTCAATCCAAGACAACTTCTCCAAATTCAAGAATGAGATCCAATGACCAACTATACTCCATAGGTTACATCTTGCCAAAGAATAAAAGAGGCTGAATTGTCCAAGAGATGATGATGAGAAATGAAAAGTCCTCTTTTATTTATATGAGGAGGACAAGTCTCTAGTTAGCCTAAAAGCCCCTAAAATACAAGTAAAATCACAATAGAACCTTGGGTTACAAGCCAACCCAACTAGCTTAGACATAAAATCAAATGAAAGCCCACGCTTGTGTTGAAAATAGTAGCGAAGAAGGTATTCTTGACTCATGCCTTAGTTAAGAAAGACCTGGATCAATCCTTATTTAACATGCACGAGTTTGAGGACGAGTTCATGGAGCAATTAAATGTGTAGAAATTGGAGGCTCGGTTATGTTGTTCTCCAAGTGCGAGTTCTAGTTTAGGACAGGATGAGTTGGGAGCTCCAATTTCGATTGAGGCAGAGACTAGTTATAACTCCAAGTCATTGAGTGGAGAGAGTTCAGTTCGCACTCAGTTAATTTAGCAATCACAACTGCTGTTCTAAATTAGCACTTTCCAGATATAGCATGGTTGAATTGCTTAAAAGGAGGATGAAGGCACAACTTGTATCATTCTTGTATGCACAAGTTTGTGTGTGAGAGCATCTTGTTGAGAGAGTGTATCAAGGAGGAGCCTATACGCAGAATTGAGAGGGGGACTTCCTTGCAAACCAACTCTACGATTTAGGAGGAATTCCTAAATAATAGGAGCCATTATTGCGCTAGGAAATGGGGGTTGGATTGCGCAAGGAAGTAGGAGCGAGGTTGAGAGGATTGCAGGGCGTTTCAAGCTTAGTCCAAGCAGTGAGAACAAGTGTGTTCTCGTGTGAAACAATATTTTCTTGTAAGAGATTCAGATGCTCAAACTCTTTCAATAAAATTCTATAGCAAGAAGAGGGTTTTCCCTAGAAAAATTATTCTCTTGTGTGATTGCATTCTTTATCTCTGTGTTTAATTTCATTGCTTTTAGTGTTGAGAAAGTATGTGTCTTGATGAAAAAGGAATAAGTTTTCAGATTGTTCATCATAGTAATTGCAAAATTTCAAGGAAATTCAACATGGTATCAGAGCAGAGATCCGCATAAAGACCAGCACATGGAGAAGGGACAAAGGGGGTCTATGCACAGAAATTTCAGGCTAGTCAAAGGAGGTCACCGCTCTGTGGTTTCTACATGCCCTAATTAGGGCTCTGTTTGGGGTTATGCTGCCTCAAGTATTTTTCCCAGGTCTGTGATTAATTTGCTAGGATTCTATGCGTTGAGGAAGGAATGGTGGTCTTAGTCTGTTGTCTATCTAAAGGGCCAAAGTTCTATGTTGTGGGAGGATGGTCGAGGCCCTAATATGCTGTTAAGAAGGCTTAGAAAGGTCCTGTTTTATTATGGATTGGAGGCCAAATTTACCTCAGGTAGCAATGCAGTAAGGGAGAGGCTTTTTAGGTCGAGTTATGGAATTACAAACCTGAAGTAAGACTGCAAACTTAGCCTCAGATAGCTGAGCAGAAGAGAAAAGTGTTTGGGAAGAAAAGGAGGGTTATGACAAGAGAACAGTGAGGGACTGATACGTGGAGAGGAGGCTTGATGAAGGTGACCTAAGTCTGTCAGTGATCTTGACATTGGGTCGAGTTGTGTAAGGTCTGTGTTTGGGCTACGAGTAGGCTAATCTTTGTGGAGCCTTGTTGCTAGTGGAAGGGTTGTCAATAAGAGTATTGAACAACAGTGTTTTGTGCCCATGGTCTGTGATATTGGTGGAGCAATATCATTGATAGGTGGCAACCTTGTCAAGTCCTAA
The DNA here is from genome assembly GCA_034641835.2 of Pinus albicaulis. NCBI lineage: Eukaryota > Viridiplantae > Streptophyta > Pinopsida > Pinales > Pinaceae > Pinus > Pinus albicaulis. Next base: position 224,849,341 of record CM076570.1, read on the forward strand.
GTTCATTGACTTTGGTCAAGCATAGTTGATTAGTGAGGGCATATCAAAATAGTTCCTTGGATTACAGTATGGCATTCATAGGACTAAGGTCAGATCACAGTCTAGAGGGAGCCTCGAATTTCTGTGCATGGTAGGATCGAATCAAAATAGTGTTGGAAGATAATGGGGTGGGAGAGTTTGTCAAGAATGCCATACCACCACCACAAGATTCGCAATAGTTGACCCAACATACTAAGAATGATACCAGGGGGAAGAGGATCGTTCTAGAGGGGGTTAGGGACCATATTATTCCTCATCTCTATGAGAAGAAGACAACGTATGAGTTGTTCAAAGCCATCTTGCATCTGTTTCAGGGTACCAGTGATGCCAGGAAGCTTGCTCTCAAAGAGAAGCTAAGAAGTATTTAGATGAGCAAAGATGAGCCCATCGTCACATATCTTTCAAAGTTCACTTAGGTTCGAGATGAGTTAGTTGGTGTGGGTGTGATTGTACCAAAGAGTGACTTGGTGAGTTTTGCAGTACCAAGACTTCATAAGTCTTGGTATGGTTTCTAGGATGTAGTGAGTGGCAAAGAAGACTTTCCGATTATGGACTGACTGCATTCAGGAAGAGATCCGGAGAGGGATGAGAGATGGTAGATCAACTCCGATAGAGGACTAGGAGAACTTTTCCATGACAGGAAAAGGTAGCAAGGCCAAGGGAAAGAAGGGCCAAGGAGAGGCTGAGTCCAGTCAGAAGGGAAAGAAGAAGGATTTGAGCAAGATCAAGTGCTTCCATTGCCATGTGTTTGGTCACTATGCCACTAAGTGTCCAAATCAGAAGACTAGTAAGGATCATGTAGCTGCATCAACAGAAGTAGAAGCGTTTTCTGCCTAGTTCGAGAAAGATTTGTCATTGATAGCTTGCATGGCAAGCTCAACAGACAACAACATATGGTATATTGGTTCAGGAGCATCCTTGCACATGACCAAGAACAAGAATAATTTCGGCCACTTGAAGGAGAAGGACATGCAATTTCAGTTTGAGCTAGGAGATGATGGCATGTATGCAGCTAGAGGAGTTGGTACTGTCAATTTTAAGAGAGAATCAGGTAATCCTTTGCATCTCAGAGATGTCCTCTATGTTCTAGGCCTTAAGCAAAATCTTGTTTCAGTAGCTCCCCTTGAGGACAAGGGTTATGATGTCCTCTTCAACAGATGTACGGCTTACCTCCAACACTTAGATTCTGGTTGTAAGAAGCAGATAGGTGTGATGATGAAGAATCTCTACAAGTTCCAGATAGAGACAGATACAGTCTTGAGCAGCATGGCAGGGAGTTCTCAGAGTAGAGAATGTGAAAATTTCAACTTGAAATCCTACAACA
>CM076570.1:224850803-224951323 GCA_034641835.2 Pinus albicaulis
AGCTATTTACGGAAATCTCTTCAGTAAATATTGAAACAAATTGAAATGCAAACTTCACCATACAATTATTGAGCAAAATACAAGGAAATACTAGCACAAGATTGACACAGAGATTTTTGGACAATTGTTCCCAGAAAAACCCAATGCGGGAAAACCGGTGCAACAGATGAGGGTATCTATTATTCTTCTGCAAAAATCTTCTTGTACAATTTACAATCAGCAGTAATGAAGATAAATTTTCTATGGTAACACTGGAGAATTTTCTCACAAATTTCTTGATGAGAAATGAATATGGAAGAACCCTCCTTGGCCTCCTACGTCACCACTGCGCTGGCTTTGCATGGGACCTGCGCAGAACTGCATCACCCTTCTGTGCTGTTCCCTTCCTTCCTCTGCGCTGTCTCTTCCTATCACTGCGTCACCTTTCTTGCACCCCGGATTCATGCTGAACCCTCTCCGTTTCTCCTCCACCTGCAACTCTCCCTCTGGATCGATTTTCTCTTACCAAACTTCAACCACTAACAAAATCAATTTACTTGGGCAACTGAGTGTCTGCACTGGTGTATTTCCAAATGACCCTCAAGCCTTCCTTTATGGTCTTCTCGTTGAGATATCAATGGTCGAGATTAGATCTCTAATCAACGAATAAGATTATAACTTGACTTGATCCATGTTCTCTAGAAGATTCATACTCTATTTTATTAATACCCTTTAATTATTTAATTTCCCCAAGTTTAGACTTAGGGTCTCCATTAAAATAATTAATTATTTTAATAAAACATATTTCAATTGGAATTTTCACAAATGATTTCTGGATTCTCTGGAATACATGTGCCTAAGCCTCTCCACAAATTTTGAGACTTAGAGCACTTTCGATGCTACCAAAAATCAACACTCCCTCTTAGCCAGGAAAGTGCTCCAACAACATGCCTGCTGCATACTGTTTTGACCCTAAAGCATCCTCTATGCCGCTGATGTCTGACAAGTTGTCCACCAACCCCTGCGCTGTTGTTGCAACTGCACTGCTGCCCTTGACACTGCTATTGCCACTACTGCATCTGCACTACAACGCCCTCTCAAGTGTTGCTTCATCAGTTTCTTCTACTGAAACATATTTTCAATCGTCCCCATCTTTTCCCTGAGTTGAACAAACTTTTTTCTCCCTAGGGCCTTGGTGAGAATATCTGCTACTTGATCTCTCGTGGGAATGTACTGCAATTTTACTGCACCCTGCTGAACACAGTCTCTGATAAAATGACACTTGATGTCGATGTGCTTCGACCGATCATGAAAAACAGGATTCTCAGAGAGCTTAATGCAACTTTGATTATCACATAGAATGCTGGTCGTCTCCATCTTCCTTCTGAATAAATTCACGAGCAGTTTTCTAAGCCATATGGCCTCACACGAAGGTGTGCTTATTCAACTTTAGTTGTGCTCAGTGCTACGGACTTTTGCTTCCTACTGCCCCAAGAGGTCATTCCTAATCCAATGTTGAAACAGTACCCTGTGGTAATTTTCTGATCTACTGAACTTCCTGCCCAATCTGCATTTGTGAATCCACGCAGTCTGATATCATCACCTTGGGTGTATCTTAATCCATATCCGACTGTTTCTCGCACATATCAGAGAATGTGCTTAGTAGCTGCCCAGTGCAACCTCTTTGGTTCTACCATGAACTGTGTTGTCGCACAGATTGTTCAGGGCACCGCGACAACGGCTCAGACTGGGGGCTGTCACCTTTATCCCCAATCTCTCTCTTTAAGCTGTCTCCTTGCAGGCTAAGGGAGGTAGACCCTTTTAGAAATGAAGGATAAATCTAGGAGACACGGCTAGAACATCAAGTACTTGACAGAATAAACGAGATTCCACAGATTAGATTTCACTTTTAAGACTAGTGCCTTATGGAGTCAAACAAGATCTCGTTATGCAATTATAAATCAGTGAATGATGACTAACTGCTGCTTATGGAAACACGATTGATCAATGATATTCAATTAAAAACACCACAACCATGAATAATGAAAAGGCCAGGGTTTAAAATGCTCAATTAATTTCGATCCAGACAAATCAACGATTTTATATAGTCAGTCTCAAGATAAAATTTCAAAAGCTCACTTGACCATAAAAGATATTTTTGAGAAATTTTATAATTTTTTATTTTTTATTTTTTGGATTTTGAAATTTTTATATTTTTTAAATCTAAAACAAATTAAAGATCTAAATCTAAATTAAACCAAAAAATTAAAATCTAAATATAATTCTAAACTTAACGCTAAAACTAAAAGCTGTCGAAAAAAAACACAATCTCATAAAAATCGAATCTCAACTATATTAAAACTAATATCCTAAAAAAGTCGGATTTAAAAATCTAATGCTAAACGAAAACTATGCCATCAAAATAAAACAAACTAAATTAAATTTAACGCTACCCTATTCACAATAAAACCTACGACTAACACTAAAATCGAAATTACAATCTCTAATTAAATAACAAGAACTTACGCTATGAAATCTAAAATAAAACCCAACGAAAAATTCAAGCTATACAAAAAAAAAATTAAATCCGCATGAAAAGAGTTACAACATATGCGTAAGGGTTTTGAAAATTTATGTATGCGGTTTTTATTGTTGTCGCTTGCAGGTAGACGGAACTGAGGCTTCGATGGCGGGATGAAGGACGACAGTGCGGGCTTGAAGATTCAGCTTATCGTTTGTATTTCGTTTGTGATTGCAGGTCAGAGCCAGGTTATGGACGCGGGAGGAGAGTGCACACAGATGAAGGAATGCGATTCCAGATTTGGACGGAGGGCAGAAGAAATCCACGGGCAGAGGAACGAGGACGCAGGTCAAGGAAAAATGAGGACGCAGCGTGAAGATCGAAGGTATTTTTTGATGCAGAGATGAGGGTTTCGATGAGAAACTTTGACGCAGAGAAAGAAGGAGGCTAAGGGAGAAAGCTGGGCGGTTTGCAGAGATTGGAAGGGACAAATCGGACTGGATTGAGGAGGATTCGAAAACTATGCGCAGAGAAAGGGTTTGATATGGAGAGACAACGTGGGAAATGGATTCGAGGGTTTGCAGAGATGGATGAGGGCAGATTGAAAATGCAATTGAACCCAGTGCACACAAATTTGCCCTGCAAACCTTTATAATTCTTCTCAATTAAACTCAGATTTTTAAAATTTCATGAACCAATAACGGTCCAGATCCTGCCCACAGTGGCAGTTTTGAGGCCAGATCTGGTCTTTGGAAACCAGATCTTCCTCAAATCGTAAAAAAAAAAATTTCAATCTGAACCTGTAACCTGCACCAACACGTCAGATCTGAAGACACACACCAAGAAACAATTAAACCCTCACAGATAAATTACAAATTTACAACTAATTTACAATTTAAAACCCTCAAGGTCAGATTTAAATCCGTTTTAGCACAATTTTCAGAAGTTTAAAGTTTAGGTGAGAGGCACAAGCCTTCGAAACCCTGCAAAATCACAAATATCGTAAGATAGACCCGAAATTTAACAAATAAAGAGCTTATCAGATTTATGTTTATTGGGAGTCGGCTGGTCCAACCGAAGACTTCCCCAGACGCCCAATCTTAAGAAAAATTTCCCTGCACACTTAGATCTGGATCTTAGATCGATAGAGATTTAAGAAAACAACATGAGACCTTTGCAGAAAAATCAGAATGTTATTTTATAAACCCAGAAAACTGCACAAGATACCTGTATGCAGATTAATCCATGAAGGCCATCAACCATAAAATGCAAAAACAAAGTAGCAGAGTTTAGAGACAATTCACCACATAGATCCGAGAAGGAACATCAAAATTTGTAACCCCAAAGTCTTTATGCTTTATTCCTCAAAAATTTACAAGAGCTTCTAAGAACAAGTGCACGATCCTGAGATCGGATGACTCAATACTGACAAAGACCTCTAAATTTATAGGACAAGATCTCTAATGGCTAGTTTGGATGATCCTCGTCAAAATAATCTCAACCGTCCAAAAGATTTAATTATCTTTTAATCCGGAGCGTTGAAATTAAAATTTTGGGGAAAAAACGAATTTAACATTTAATTCAATTTTAATTAACTCAAGTATTATTTTTGAGCTAATTACCCCAAAATTTTGACCTTGACTTAACCACCAAGGACCAAGGGTCCAATATTTCTTAAAATTCGCAATATTCCCTTGGCCTAGGGCTTTCAAAATCATTTTCCAAGGACCCACAAATTTTGCCTTTAAAGATTTAATCCTAACTTAGGACCCTAAATTAATTAAATTTCTGGTTTAAGATTTTATTAATTAGTTGACCAGAAAATTTAATTAATTGACTAAGAGGGGATTATAATTATTTTTCCAACCCTCTTTTACATGAGATAATACATTTACATACATAAAGGGGAAAAACCCACTTGTATAGACCCTCAAAGAAATATCCAATTCTGCGACTCAACATATGATCTAGTAGACCAAGTAGCTCAAACTACTTTTACAAGGACTCGATAGAACACTAGGACTCACTTAGCACGCTGATAACAAAATCCACCCTAGATTTGGGGTGAGGCTGGAGGGAAAAACTCTGCCGATCACTTTCGTGAATCAGTGAGACAAAAAACCTCCTAGAATGGAAGTCATCAACAACATACTAGGCTTACCTAGGTAGTTACATACATGGACGGTCTTACTTAGATCATTTACATCATAAAAAGCAGAATGGGTTTACATCATATAAAAACAATGTCAGCTGTCGATCGGTGATGAAATCTGAATGGCGCAACCACGTCGAACATGAAGAATCCCATTTGGAAAAATGGGGGTGTACTGCTATGGGGTAGTTGACAAAGTGTGGTCAACAAACTGATTGAGGGAATTACCAGCGCAACAAATGTTTGGCCTGGTGTTGACTAGATACATGAGAGACCCTATGAGCTGCCTGTACAAGGTGGGGTCCACTTCTTTATCTTCAGATGCATCTATTTTCTTCCAACTGGTAATCATTGGAGTAGCCATGGGTCTACAGTCCTGCATTATAAATCTCTTTAGAATTTCTATAGCGTATCTTCCTTGCCCAAGGAATATTTCTTCCTTTTGCTACCAAACTTCCAATCCCAAAAAATAGTGCATCAGCCCCAAATCCTTCATGTCGAATTCTTCTGCAAGATTCTTCTTGTAGTCTTTGATGAGCCTAGATGATCGTGTCAAAAACAAATCATCTACATACAAAACCAAAATCAGAGTCTCATTCTCTACTGTGAGATAGTAGAGATTGGGATCAACGTCACTCTTGACAAATCCCATCTGCTCCAAGTAACCATCTATTCAACCATACTATGCTCTAGGTGCCTATTTAAGCCCATACAACGCTTTCTTCAGCTTGCATACTGTTTCGAAGCCTTTCGACTGTTCAATGTACACCTCTTCTTCTATCAGCCCGTTCAAGAATGAGGCTTGACGTCCATCTGGTGAATTTCCCATCCCATCTGCACTACAAGGGATATAGTGGATATGATAGAGGTATATTTGGCTATAAGGGCGAACGTTTCTTCATAGTCTATCCCTTCTTTCTGAGTATAAACCTTAGACACGAACCTAGCCTTGTACTTCTCTACATTGCCATCTACAGCGTACTTGATCTTGTAGATCCACCTGGAACCTACAACTGATCTGTCCTGTGGTATGACTTCCCATACATCATTAGTCATGATAGAGTTGTACTCCTCTACCATGGCATCCACTCAAACTTGATGTTGTATGGCCTCCTGAAATCTAAAGTGTTCTTCAACCTGTGCTACCAATGCATGGTATCTGTCAGGATGTCTACGTTGCCTTTTCGTAGTTCTAGGAGCCCCAACAAACTCCTCTGTGTCCCTAAGCGTCTGTTGTACTTATCTGTTAATTCTGCCACTGGTGGTGGGTGGCTCAATCATTTCTTCTTCCTGCTGTCCCATCTAGGAGCCCCAACAAACTCCTCTACGTCCCTAAGCGTCTGTCGTACTTCTTTGTTAATTCTGCCACAAGTGGTGGGTGGCTCAATCATTTCTTCTTCCTGCTGTCCCATTTGCTGCGAGCTATCTGGATTTTATTCTCTTGAAGAAATACTAGACCTGGTCACAGTGCTAGACCCTGATGGTTGTCCATCTGCTGGATCTTCTCCTAGCTGCCGCTGGACAAGAGGTACATCCTCAGACTAATCTTTAGTAGGCATTTCTCAGGATTTTCTGAAGGCTCGATCCTCCATGAATTTCACATTCCTCGTTACTACAACTTTCCTATTACCCGGAATGTAGATTTTGTATGCCTTAGATGTCTCGCTATATCCTACAAGATACCCTTTCTAAACAATCTGATCTAGTTTGCTTCGTTTCTCATTTGGAACATGACAATATGCCACACTCCCAAAAATCTTGAAGTGACTTACCTCTTGCTTCATCCTTGTGAAGACACTTTCGGGAGTTGTCTTGCCCAAAATGCTCTATGAGGTGTCCTATTCTGGATATATACCGTTGTGATGCATGATTCTGCCCATAGAAATCTAGGCAGATCCTGGTCATACAACATCGCCTTTGTTGCCCCAACAATAGTCCCGTTCTTCCGTTCTGTAACTCCATTCTGCTCCAGATTATAAGGAGCTGTCCATTCTCTCTTGATGCCCTCCCTTGCGCAGAAATCTATGAATTTTTTATCAGTATATTCCCCACCGTTATCTGAACGCAATACTTTGATTTTCTTCCCGGTCAGATTTTCTACCAGAGCTTTAAATTCCCTGAACCAATCAAAGACCTCATCCTTGGTCTTTAAGAAGTAAATCCAAGTCTTCCTAGAATGGTCATCAATGAAGGTGACAAAGTACTTACCTCCACCAATAGCAGTAGTGGACATTGGTCTGTAGATATTTGAGTGTATTAGTGCCAATACACTTTTCGCCCTATTGTTGCTTTTGGAATATTCTGCTTTAGCATACTTCCGTAGTACGCACCCTCTACATACGTCATCATGCTTGGTGCTAAGGATTGGAACTCTCGTCACAATTTCTCTAAGCATTCTCAGAGCTCCATGGTGTAGATGCCCCATTTGTCTGTGCCATAGCTCATTTAGATCTAATTCTCCACTTAGATTACTGCCTATCAGAGCCATTGAAGACTCGAGCTGCAACTTGTATAGTCTGTTGCTTTGAGTTCCAATTTGAGCCTTCTTCTTCCAACTTGGATGCTTGACATAGACTTTCCTTCTGATAAAGTAAACATCATATACCTTGTCCTGCAATTGAGACATTGAATTCATTCCCATAGCTAGCACATGCAGCACATTTGTGGCTCAGAGATTGTCTCTCGCTTTTGTCTGAAATGCTACGGTCCCTTTTCCTACGGGGGTACACTTTGTCTTGTTTCCCATAGTATTTTGGAAGTCCATCCTTTCCTCTTGATAGCTGGAGAAATGATCCATTCCTCCAGTCATATGGGTTGAAGCCCCGCTATCAATATACCAATCATCTGATGATGCAGAGCTAGATAAATACGCACATTCCTTTTCCAGCCTTGAGGCCAATTCTGAAATAATGCTATCTTCCATCTTCTTCGTGCTTTTCCTTTCCCCAACAACTTTGGCAGAAGGAATGCGTAAGCCCTCAGGAGCACTATTTACTGCTAGAGTAGCACCACGAGCTCCCTTTAGCGTAGATCCTCCTGCTATCTTGCCCAACCTTGCTCTGATACCATGTGAAAATTTCAACTTGAAATCCTACTGCAATATTTAATTTTATTTCTCCTACTTATTATTCAGAAATAAGTTATTTATGGAAATCTCTTCAATAAATATTGAAACAAATTCAAATGCAGACTTCACCATACAATTATTGAGCAAAATACAAGGAAATACTACCACAAGATTGACGCAGATATTTTTGGACAATTGTTCTCGGAAAAACCCAATGCGGGAAAACCGGTGCAACAGATGAGGGTTTCTATTATTCTTCAACAAAAATCTTCTTGTACAATTTACAATTAGCAGTAATGAAGAGAAATTCTCCATGATAACACTGGAGAATTTTCTTACAAATTTCTTGATGAGAAATGACTCCGGAAGAACCCTCCTTAAACTCCTGCATCACCATTACGCTGGCTCTGCATGGGCACTGCGCAGAATTGCGTCACCCTTCTGCGCTGTTCCCTTCCTGCCTCTGCGTTGTCTCTTCCTATCACTACGTTACCTTTATTGCACCCCGGATTGATGATGAACACTCTCTGTTTCTCCTCCACATGCAACTCTCCCTTTGGATCGATTTTCTCTGGCCGATCTTCAGCCATTGAGAAAATCGATTTACTTGGGCAACTAAGTGTCTGCACTAGTGTATTTCCAAATGACCCTCAAGCCTTCCTTTATAGTCTTCTCGTTGAGATATCAACGTCCGAGATTAGATCTTTAATAAATGGCTAAGATTATAACTTTACTTGATCCATGTTCTCTAGAAGATTCACACTTTGTTTTATTAATACCCTTTAATTATTTAATTTCCCTAAGTTTAATTATTTTAATAAAACATATTCCGAGTGGAATTTTCACAAACGATTTTTGGGTTCTCTGGAATACATGTGCCTAAGCCTCTCCACAAATTTTGAGACTTAGAGCACTTCCGATGCTATCAAAAATCAACAGAGAAGTGATGGTTGAGCGAGAGCATGATAGAGCTCTCAAGATGGAGCCCTAGCTAGTATCTCAGTCTTAGATAGTTGGCAGTTGGGTCAACCAACAAGATAATGGAGAGCAGTGCGTAGGGCGAGTGGAGGTAGCTACTCAGTCAGTGACTCCCAATATAGGGAGAGTTGGAGCCAAGTTGGTAGAAGATTTGTTTAAGGGAGATCAAGAGAGAGTTGAATCTTCTAGTATCAACTTTAGCCAGTAGAAGCAGCCATCGAGATACATGGGTTACATGGCACTTATGATTGAAGTGATAGACTCTTAGAGCATGTTTGGAAAGAACAGGTCTTCAGATCAGATTCCGTAGCAAGCTTCAGAGAAGTCATCTAGTTCAGAGGGAGTAGCTACAACAACGGAGAACATGATAATGTTGGAGATAGATCTAGGTGGACGAGGTTCTTCTAGAAACACATTCCTTGCTTAGAGGGAGTGTTTAAATGTAGCAAAGAAGGTCTTCTTGACCCGTGCCTTAGTCAGGAAATACCTTGTTCAATCCTTATTTAACATGCACGAGTTTGAGGGTGAGTTCATGGAGCAGTTAACTCATGCGCAAAAATTGGAGGGTCATTTATGTTGTTCTCCAAGTGCAAGTCCTAATTTAGAACAGGACGAGTTGGGAGCTTCAGTTTCAATTGAGGTAGAGATTAGTTATATCTCCAAGTAAATGAGTGGAGAGAGTTCAATTCGAACTCGGTTAACTTAGCAATCAGAAGTGTTGTTCTAAATTACCACTTGCTAGATATAGCATTGTCGAATTGCTTAAAAGGAGGACGAAGACACAACTTGTATCATTCTTGTATGCACAAGTTTGTGTGTGTGATAACATCTTGTTGAGAGAGCATATCAAGGAGGAGGCTATACGCATAATTGAGGGGAGACTTCCTTGCAGACCAACGCTAGGATTTAGGAGGAATTCCTAAATGATAGGAGCCACTATTGCGCTAGGAAATAGGGGCTGGATTACGTAAGGAAGTAGCAGCTAGGTTGAGAGGATTGTAGGGAGTTTCAGACTTAGTCCAAGCAGTGAGAACAAGTGTTTTCTTGTGTGAAACAATATTTCCTTGTAAGAGATTCACATTTTGAAACTCTTTCAATAAAATCCTACAACAAAAGAGGGTTTTCCCAGTTGTGTTCCCTAGAGAAATTGTTGTCTCTTGTCTCTACATTTCAACATTCCTTGCTTAGAGGGAGTGTTGAAATGTAGCGAAGAAGGTCTTCTTGGCCCGTGCCTTAGTCAGGAAAGACCTTGTCCAATCCTTATTTAGCATGCACGAGTTTGAGGATGAGTTCATCGAGCAGTTAACTCATGCGCAAAAATTGGAGGGTCATTTATGTTGTTCTCCAAGTGCGAGTCCTAATTTAGAACAAGATGAGTTGGGAGCTTCAGTTTCAATTGAGGTAGAGATTAGTTATAACTCCAAGTAAATGAGTGGAGAGAGTTCAATTCGAACTCAGTTAACTTAGCAATCAGAAGTGTTGTTCTTAATTACCACTTGCTAGATATAACATTGTCGAATTGCTTAAAAGGAGGACGAAGACACAACTTGTATCATTCTTGTATGCACAAGTTTGTGTGTGTGATAACATCTTGTTGAGAGAGCATATCAAGGAGGAGGCTATACGCATAATTGAGGGGAGACTTCCTTGCAGACCAACGCTAGGATTTAGGAGGAATTCCTAAATGATAGGAGCCACTATTGCGCTAGGAAATAGGGGCTGGATTGCGTAAGGAAGTAGCAGCTAGGTTGAGAGGATTGTAGGGAGTTTCAGACTTAGTCCAAGAAGTGAGAACAAGTGTTTTCTTGTGTGAAACAATATTTCCTTGTAAGAGATTCACAGCTTGAAACTCTTTCAATAAAATTCTATAACAAAAAGAGGGTTTTCCCAGTTGTGTTCCCTAGAAAAATTGTTGTCTCTTGTGTGATTGCGTTCTTTATCTCTGTGTTTAATTTTGCTGCTTTTAATGTTGAGAAATTCTGTGTTTTGGTGAAAAAGGAATTAGTTTTCAGATTGTTCATCATAGTAGTTGCAAAATTTCAAGGAAATACAACATGGTATTAGAGCAGAGATCCGCGTAAAGACCAGCACATGGAGAAGGGACAAAGGAGCCCTGTCTGCAAAGATTTCTGGCATGCACTGTAGGTCACCATTCTGTGGTTTCTATGTGCCCTAGTTAAGGCTCTGTTCAGGGTTAAGCTTGTTGATTTTTGGTAGCATCGAATGTGCTCTAAGTCTCAAACTTTGTGGAGAGGCTTAGACACATGCATTACAAATAACCCAGAAATCATTTTGGGATTCCACCTAGAAACAGTTTTATAAGAGAAATTAATTATTTTTATTGAGGACCCTAAGTCTAACTTAAGACACTAAAATAATTAATTAGTATTAATGTAAACTGTGGGTGAATCTTCTAGATAAACTAGATCTAGTCTAATATAATCTTAGTCGTTGATTAGAGATCTAATCTCGGCTGTTGATCTGTCAACGAGAAGGCTATAAGGGAAGACTTGAGGGTCATTTGTAAATTACACCGAGAGGATGTAGAGATCGAATTTGTCCGAATTTTTCTGATGGAGCAGTGCTCGGATGAAAATAAGATCTAAGTGATTCTTGATTGCAGTTGAGGGGCAGAGTAATTCCGGTTGGAGATTTTCCTGGTCTGGGAATACACAACAGAGAAGGCATAGAGCAGATCAGCAGAGGCAACGTAGCAACTACACAGAGGCAGCACTGCAGCGTTGAGGAGATCCGAAGTTCAACTGAGGATCAGTCAGATCCAGTGCCATAAAGCTGGGGTGTGAGACTGGAAGAGGCCAGAAGGGCAGATCCAGCGAGTAGAAAGCCAACAACACGGAAGCCACGCAGAGTGATACAGAGACTGCGCAATGCAGTGGAGGGCTTGCCATCCGGGGTTTGTTGGTTAGTCGGGCTTCCAGTATCTGTGTGAGATTTCTCTCACTATCTCTTTGTCAGTCATATTATCTGCAGGGATAGCCAGAAAGGCATCCCAAATTTGTATTCAAAAAATTACTGCGTAATATATAAACCCTCAGATCTGCTGCACTGGTTTTCCTGCATTGGATTTTCCAGGGATGTTTGTCCAAAAATAATGGTGTCCTATGTTTGCATTATTCCTTCTTTCTCAGTTTCTGTTTTCACAAATGTATTTTAATGGGTGAAGGCTGTTTTAGTAACTGCTTCGATATTTTAAGAAGTAATCTTTAAATAACTTGTTAAATCAGATTTGCAAGTAGGAGTAGTTCAGCTTGTTGCAGTAGGGATTCCAGATCTAGATCTTGGAAGTTTCACATGGTATCAGAGCGTGTATTGTGAAACAGGAAGAGCAGATCCAACGCTGAGTCGGAGGCCGAAGAGTTGCAGAAAGAACCCATTCGAATCCCTAGAGGGATTGCGCAGTCCAAGCCAAGAGGGCTGAAATTTTCGGGAAGGTCTCTCTCTGAGTGAGTCGACAGAGAGGTAAGACTTCCAGATCGGAATTTCACCAAGGGAGAGGGAGCAGCGTAGAGCTGGTGGGATGTAGTTTCTGCAGGAAGATCTTGATTTTGCCGGGCAAAAAGTGTCAGAAGAAGAAGCAACACAGTGAGGGAATTCTCTCTCTGAGGAAGTTCCTTGCGGGGGAATTTTAGTTTTTCCAAGATCTGAGCAGCAAATCCGGGCAGCAGATCTACGAGCTCCACAAGGAGTGCGTAAGCCAGTCTAGTGCTGCACAGAGGGGGAAGAAGAGGAGCAAATTCGACATTTTTGACAGCCATGGCACTCACGGGCTTAGAGATTAGGACCGGTTGGAGGGAGCCTCCAACTGCGTGATCTGGAAGGCAAGGATCACTTGTATTCTAGATGAATACGATCTCAAGCTCTTCGTGCAGAACACGGTAGCTGTCCCTATAGATCCAGATCAGTTGAAGCAGTACAAGGCTGATATGGCGAAGGCAAAAAGGCTAATCCTAGATGGAGTCAGGGATCACATTGTGTCCCATATAACTGGCAAATATATTGCCAGGTAGATGTGGGAAGCCTTGGCCACACTATATGAGGGATCTTTCGAGCAATGGAAGATGTAACTTGAGCAACAACTGAGGATGGCACAAATGTGGAAAGGGGACCACATTGATCCGTTCCTGTCGAGACTTCAGGAGATTCATGACCAACTTATAGCAGTAGGGTCTACCCCTTCTCCTACAACGATGGTGAGACTGGCATTGAATGCATTCACTGATGATTGGCAAGTATTTGTGCAGATCATCTTGGGTAGAGCAACCTTGCCAGGCTGGGTAGAGATGTGGGCTGCTCTTCAGCAAGAAGAGCTAAGGAGAGACTTGGTCAAGTGCAAACTTGATGGCAGCGGTGGTAGTGGATCGAGGGTGAAGCAGGAGGAGGAAGATGCATCCCTTGCATCCAAAGGGTATTAGGAGCAACGAAGACGTAAGAAAGACATCTTGAAGATCAAGTGCTTCAAGTGTGGTGAACTTGGTCACTATGCTTCCCAGTGCCCTTTGAAGCAAAAGGACAAGGACGGGAAGCATGATCCGAAGGCTACAACCACGAAGATCGATGAGGATGAGTATGCCATGAGTGCCTGCACATCTCTAGGAGGGAGATGGGACGACATTGAGCTATAGTTCGCAAGAATTGCAGTTGGGCGAGATCTTGGAGGAGTCCACCTATAGGATCACAACCTTGCTACGGGTGCCCATAATCAACAGTAGCAGGTTGGAGGAGTTTTTCAGTGGTGTAGAGGAGTGCAGAAACGATAGATGCAGTGGTTAGCAATGCTAACATCTGAGCAGCACAGAGCAGAGTTGCAGCAGCGCAGAGGGAAGCAGTGTAGAGCAGTAGCAACGCAGTGCTTCAGAGGGACAACGTGAGTCTAGCAACAGTCAGAGTTTCAACATCGAGTTGCATCCTGAACACTTGTTGAGATTAATGGATGTTTTTTCAGTTGCTTCTCTCAGCAGTTGAGTTGCAGTGCAGTGTTAGCAGTGTCAGTGCTAGCAACATATGCAACATTTGAGAGGGAGTTGCGGTAAGATGCAGTGTTGATCATGGAAGGGTCTGCAGCAGTACAGTGCAACAACAACGTAGTGATTGATGTGCAGCATGTCAGACATCATCAAAGCAGAGGGAGATGCTTCAGAGTCAGAGAAACGTGCAATAAGGCATATCTGTTGGAGCACATTCCTCGCTTAGAGGGAGTGTTGATTTTTGGTAGCATCGGATTGCTCTAAGTCTCAAACTTTGTGGAGAGGCTTAGACACATGAATTACAAATAACCCAAAAATCGTTTTGGGAAATTCTGCCTAGAAACAGTTTTATAGAAAAAATTAATTGTTTTTAATGAGGACCCTAAGTCTAACTTAGGAAATGGAAATAATTATTCAATATTAATGTAAACTGTGGGTGAATGTTCTAGATAAAGTGGATCAAGTCTAATATAAGGTAGTTGTAATGGTATGTAGAAATTGGTTAGGGTTCTGGAACCCTTCGGCTTCTACGATGGCGGCTGCATTTCTTTGGGTATCGGGGCACATTCGGAACACTTGGGCTTGTCTGATTCATGCCCACCATTGGTCAATCAATGGATAACTCGTTCTGACTTCTGCTAGAACTCCTGGCTGATATCCATGGACTCTATTTTCGTGCTGTCGTGTTTTAATACGACTTGTATATATCTCGTGTTTACCTAAGCTTCAGTGCTGCAGGGGAGGCATCTATCGGGGACGCGCACTATTTGGCTGTCTGTCGGTTTCTATTTGTCGCGGCTCAGCATCCTTGCGACAGACGCGGGCCCAACTCGATTACTGCACTTGCCACCAGGCTGTGCCCTCATTTTTCGACTTCTTCTCTGTCGGCTAGTGGGTCTAATCTATTATTGTATTGCTACCTGCTTTGGGGCTCTCGTTTTCATCTACACCTACCGGAGTTCACTGTTTTCGACACCATGAGTGCTTACGAGGAGATTGTGGACTACACTGATGACCCTCTGGTCGGTGTTTACATCTGGGGTCACGAGCAAGGGGCGGGTGAAGATATGGAAGTGATAGTACCTGTCGCGGATTCTATAGCACCTGCTCGGTCTGACCATATCCTCGTGGAGGCCTTAACTTCCCCCATTGGCAACATTCTTGAGCCCAACTGTTTTGCGACCCCCTCCCCAATGTCCGACGGGCTTTGGGGTTTATCACGGTTGGGCTCAACTGGCATGAACGGGGTGGACCTGGGACTCTCTGTTCCATTTGAGGAGGCGGTTTTAACCGATATCAGTGCCACGACCCAGACACTTGAACAACTCAATATTGGAGGGCTTGGAATCAACTCCACGGTTGGGATCGGCGACCCGGTCACGGCATCGGGGGTATTCACTAACATTCCGGCGGATGCTCCGACTGCTGCTACACAGACCCCATCATCTGACTCGGAGGGCTCAAGTGACTATATTCTTGTGCGCACTGACAAGGGCAAGAAGCACAAAACTACTAAGAACAAGCTCAGTAGGAACTCTATCTTCGGGCGTGACAGAGGTATGGAAGACTTGGAGCACAACGCGGCCACTGTACTTGTGGGCAAAGTTCGCGGCTGAAAATACTCTACTACGCGCCTTATTCAATGGACTCGGGAGATCTGGGGCGGATTACTTGAGACCCTCCCGGAGGTTCTTCTACTTGCCCGGGGTTGGTTTTCACTCTCCTTCGCCATTCCTGACCAGACTGCTTGGGTCCTTAACCAGTACTGGCATATTGAAATGCATCTTGTACTTCTTAAGAGATGGACGCCGCTCTTTGATCCAAACAAAGAAAATGCGGGGGCCGGGCCCATTTGGATGCGATTCCCTGGTCTTCCAATCCAATTCTGGAATGAAACAGCTTTCCGCAACATTGGGGAGGACTTTGGTCACTACCTTGACCACGACCGATCCTACTTGACCACACGCAACCGAGTTGTGGCTCGAATTCTGATCTTTCTGGACACCAGGGACGGCCTACATGATACTTACAACATGTTCTTTGAGGGAATGATGTGGCAACAAGTCTTGGATTACGAGGGGGTGCCTTTCAGGTGTAGGAAATGCCACGAGGTGGGGCACTTGTTCAAAGATTGTCCAAGGATGGGGTTCACTATGCCGCCACAAAAGAAATCACTTTCGGTGGCTACTCAGACGGAGCCTATCCCTTGCCACTGTCAGACTTCGGCGGGGATGACTGGTGCCGAGCCGGATAGACCGACTGATACCTCGCGGGAGCCGACTCATACTCTTCCTACCTGGCCAATCACTCAAGCCAGAACTCACGCTCCGTCGACACCGATCACTCAGCACCGTTCTATGGTTCCGGGTACCTCTCCTATACCCGACCCTCTGAATTTCATTTTATCGTCTTTGTCACCTTCCGTATTATCTCCTATTTTATCTACTGCTACACATCACTCTGTTTACAATCTCTCTACTCTTAACTGCACTATTGCTCGGGCTCCCCCTACTATTACACCTACTATCCCTCACACATCTGCTGACCAGTCATTAAGCCAACCCCCTCTACAATCGGACTCCTCTACTTCCAGACACTCCTATTACCTTCGATCCTCATCGCTCCCTCCCTCTGGTGATGCATTTGGGATTGGACCTGGGTTGATTTGTTCCACTACCAAGACAAGGGGCCGACCATCTAAATTGGCAAAAGCCATCGAACGTGCTAATTTTGAAGTTGCGGCTGGTACTCAATCTTCCCTTATGCGGGTTCTTAGAGCAAGGAGACCCAATGATGGGGTTCCTTTATGATCTGCCTTACCTTTAATTGCAGGGGCTTGGCCAACCCCGATAAAAGATTGGCTCTTAAGGAGCTTCTTGCTCAGAAATGGATTGATATACTTTTCCTACAAGAAACTCTGGGGGATGGTATCTCTGTTACCTCTCTGCTTAATTCACTACTTCCAAATTGGACCTTCATTACTCTAGATGCTCGGGGAAGATCGGGCGGCTGTGCCTTAGGCATTAACAATAAAACCACCAGGATGATCAATTGCTGGAGCAAGAGTGGTGTTCTTGGCATGGACATTAACTATGGAAACGATGTGCTGACCTATACCCTTATTAACGTTTACGGGCCTTGTTCAGATAGGGAGGACTTTTGGCTTGCCTTGTTGAACTGCTCATTGATCAATAATCCATACACTGTTATGGGAGGGGATTTTAATTTCTCTCTGGGAATCTCTGAATCTTGGGGAGCAAATGTTGTCCCGGATCCTCTGGCAGATTTCTTTAGCTCTGCCTTGGAAGCTGCTGATCTTATTGACCTTCAGATGAACAAAAATTCAACCAACCTGGAGAAACATAAGGACGGGAGATGCGACCTTGGCTCGTAGGCCGGATTGATTCCTGATCAAACAACCTCTTCTTCAAATGCTTGATCTAGCTAGACAAGGGGTGGGTCATGGGGGGATTTCAGATCACTCGCCTGTCTTCTTGGAATTTGCATTTGGCCCTCTAAGAGCCCGTCCTCCTTATAAATTTAATTCCAGATGGCTTCTTGATCCAGAATTTCACAATCTGGTTGTTCAGGAGTGGCAGCATTATGACCTTCTTCCTGACATTGAATCGACCAGAATCATAAATGACAATCTTAACCAGATTAAGGGCTTGACCATCAAATGGGTGGGGGAAAAAAGAAGGATGGAGCGTGCGAAACTAAAAAGAATCGAACTGGAGATTGCCCAGCTCAATGACTCGGACCTGCTGAGATTTCGATCTAGTATCACTAAAGAGCACCTCATCTCTCTTGAAGCTACAAGAACAAAACTCCTTCGCCAAAAGGAAGCTGATTGGAGGCTTAAAAGTAGAGCTATCTGGCTATAGGCGGGAGATGAGAATACAAAATTCTTCCAACAACATGCAAATGGTCGTAAAAACGGCAACAGAATATGGGAACTTACTGACCCTCACGGTTTTGTGGCTCGCACTCACACACAACTTGTTGATGGTATACAGCACTTCTCCAATCTATATCGGGCCCCTCTCCAATGTAACCTTCCTGACATTATGAGGATTACTAGATCCTTCAACAGATTTGTGGAACTTGAACAGGTGGAGGACCTAAACTGCCCGGTCACCATGGGAGAGATTGAAGGAGTTCTCAAATGGTTCAAAAAAGATAAAAGCCCCGGACCTGATGGCTGGCCCATTGAATTTTTCATCCATTTTTTCGAGCTCATTGGCAATGATCTCCTACTTGCTATTGAAGACAGTCGTCTTAAGGGCAGAATCTATGATGGATTCAATTCAACCTTCATCGCCCTCATACCCAAGACTGATCACCCAAACAGTTTTCAGGATTACAGACCTATATCTCTATGCAATTGTATCTACAAGATTATTTCTAAAATTATTGCAAATCGCATCAAACCCTATTTATCTTCACATATTGCTAAAGAACAATTTTCTTTTCTACATCACAGGCAGATCCACGAAGCAATTGGTACGGCTCAAGAAGCCCTTCACTCTATCAAAACCAAAAAGCTCAAATCCACCATCCTCAAAATTGACCTTGCAAAGGCATTCGATCAGGTCAATTGGAGCTACCTTCACCTTATCCTCCTGCACACTGGATTTCCCCCCACCTTCATTAACTGGATCATGGGTTTTATATTCCATGCGTCCTTCAGCATTCTCTTAAATGGCACCGCATCGGATTTCTTTCATGCGGGAAGGGGTCTGCGACAAGGCTGCCCTCTTTCGCCCCTACTATTCGTCCTTGTTATGGAAGGCCTCTCTGTGCTCATTAAAAAAGCCAAAGCGGATGGGGACATGCATGGACTCCAAATTAATGAGATTATGTACCTCACACACCTATTATTTGTTGATGATGTGCTTATATTTCTTGATGGCTCTGGACAGGACTCTATACATTTTGAGAAAATTCTTCAAAGTTTTTGCAGAGTGACTGATATGGTCCCAAACAGTAATAAATCCACCATCATCATGACTCGATGCTCTGCTCGAGAACAGGGTATCACCTCGACGTTATTTGCCATGTCCCAAACAACATTGGGGAGGGACTGAAATACTTGGGGTTCCACTTAAAACCAAATGACTATCAAATCAAAGATTGGAACTGGCTCATTGCAAAAATGGAATGCAGAATCAATGTTTGGTATCATAGATGGCTTTCTAGGGCTGGACGTCTGGTCCTCATCAAATTAGCTCTCGAAGCCATACCTGTCTACTGGATGTCACTGGCTTGGATACCTATTGGTGTGACAAACCGTGTCAAAAGCATTTGCAGAAAATTCTTATGGAGAAATCAGGAAAAGGACAGAACCTTTGCTTGGATAGCTTGGGATCGAATCAACATTCCAAAACAGTGGGGCGGTTGGGGTATCAAGGATTTACATCTCTTCTCAACCGCTTTGGCAGCTAAATTGTGTTGGCACTTAATCACTGGCTGCAGTCTTTGGAAGGAGGTCACCACTGCCAAGTACATTGCTCCTATAAACACTATTGATTGGATCAGAGGTAGTATTGTGCACACTCCTGGTGCATCCATTATTTGGAAGGTCATCACAAAAGCTGCCCCACTAATTCAAAGCAGGCTCTCTTGGCAAATTGGCAATGGTGATTTTGTTCGGGTGGGTACTGATTCATGGTCGGGGAGCGGGGACTACTACAAGCTACTTGCTTGGATACTGGCACACTTGGCTAGTTTGGGCATCAGTTACCTTGTACAGATCGCTGATCAGGCTCGCACAAATTGGCATACCCAAGCTTGGCTATCTGCGGAGGACCTGGATATTCCCCGCGCTGGTCGTCTGGCCTGGTCGACCTACATTAGGGCTTTACAAGCATCGCACATCCATTTGACAACGCATGAGGATCAGCTAATCTGGGCAATCTCCTCTTCTGGACAATACTCCCCTAAGGTGGGTTACTTGACTCTCTGCAGACCCAGGGAACCGCACGAAAAATTCTGGTGGTGGCGGTCTCTATTGAAACTTAAAGTGCCGCACAAGTACAGACTGCTGTTCTGGTGCATTCTTCAGCAATGTACTCCTACGATGGATTTTCTCCATCGCCGTGCAATACAAGGACCCTCAAGATGTTGTTTTTTCCTTAAGCACTAGGAGGACACCTCGCATATCTTCCTAGAATGCCATATCATTCTGCGCATTTGGGAACTGGTCACCCATAGCTTGTGTTGTCTTATTCACTGGAATGGGAATTCAATTCTGGATGCCTGGACTGCTTGGTGGCAGTCGACAGCAAATCTCACTAAGATGCGAAACCGCCCATTGATTATTGCTTGGAATCTGTGGGTCACTCGCAATAAATTCATTTTTGAAGACCAAAAAGTGCATGAAGAGCGCATCTCATCTGCGATTCTGGCCACCTACAGCATGATACCGAATGAGATCCACCAAAAATCTGAGCGGATTGACACTCCCGAAAATATTGACCACACTCGGCCCTGGGCCTACTTTGATGGCGCATCGAACCAACAGGGATGTGGGGGGGGGGGGGGGCTTATCCTCTACTTATCCGCACTGCATCACTTTCATATCAAGATGGGTCTGGGACCCGGATCGAACAATTTCATCGAACTGCAAGCCTTGAGACTTCTCCTGATCTTTGCCCGAGAAATAAAACTACAATTCCATTCAGATTTTTGGAGACTCCCTAAGTGTGATAAACTGGTTCAATTCACATGCCCAATGTTACACGCACACACTGAATGCTCTTCTTAGGGAAGTACATCTCCTCAAATTACATTTTGACTCCATTTCTGTCAATCATATTTATAGGACTCGGAATAAAGTGGCAGACAAACTATCCAAAGAAGCCATGGTGCTGATCTGGGGTACCTGGCACATCACAGAATATAATGGCGACCAGATTTATAGGTTTTTTCATAGGCCATTCATAGAAGAACTACAGGATCTTGGAGCTGTTGGTACATGACAAAAGATTTTGATTCATCTCCTTGGAGATCATTTTGTATGTTATTGATAGGATTATTCGGCAGCTACATATGTATATATTATATGTTTATTTGCTTTTTGTCACATTCAGGTCCAGTAAGTTATGCACCGAACTTACTTGTGGATTCTGATTTACTATACTGTTTATATCAGCTCATACATGACTATGAACCCTGCATACTTGATGCTACAACATGGCATATTTAGTGAAATGTAACATGTAATTTTTCTACTTAATGAAAGATTACAAATTTTTCCTTTGTGAAAAAAGTCTAATATAATCTTATCCATCGATTAGAGATCTAATCTCGGCTGTTGATTTGTCAATGAGAAGGCTATAAATGAAGACTTGAGGGTCATGTCAATCTGAATACTCCTCGATGCTGGAACTACCTCTGCTGCTAATCCCCGTTGACCCTCGGATGCCACTGTGCTGTTGCCACTCTACACTGCATAAGCACTGCTTTGCACCTCCGTGCACTGCGCTGCTACTGCCTCTGCTCTACGCTGCTTCAGACTTTGACACTCTAGCTCTGCCACTGTTGCTCCATCATCCCTTGCATCAACTGACCCCTGTCATTCTACTACTGTCATTAAGGGCTCCTGTAGCCGTATGTGATCCAAGAGTTTGGGCACCTCAAGGATCCTGCCCTTCTTCATGTAGCTGATCTACAACTCCATATCTCCCCACTTCTTAGGTGCATGAGCACTCATGGCACATCCATAATTATCATCCTCATCAGCCTGAGCTGGAGCAGCATTCGAGTCAAATACTTCCTTTCCCTTCTTCTTCAGAGGGCATTGCGTGGTGAAATGTCCTAGTTCCCCACATCTGACGCATCTGACCTTCGAGAGGTCCTTTTTCCTTCTCTACTGCCCTTGCTGTCCCTTACATGCGAGAGCCGCATCTTCGTCTTCCTCCTTCTTGACTTTGATCCCTTTGCTGCTGCTTCCCGCCTTGGTCCACCGTCTAAGCTCTTCTTGTTGAAGAGCTGCCCACATCTCTTCCCAGCTTGGAAGAGCTGCCTTGCCTAAAATGCCTTGGACAAAGGTCTCCCAGTCTTCAGTGATTGCATTCAGGGCAGTCCTGACCATAAGACCAACATCTGGTGTAGCCCCTACGGAAGCTAGCTGATCTTGGATCCCTTGCAATCTAATGAGGAAGGGGTCGATCTCTTCTCCCTTCTACATTTGAAATAATCTTAGCTGGTTCCTAAGCAACATCTTCCGCTGAACGGAAGATCCCTGGTACATAGTGGTCAAGGTCTCCCACATTTCTCTTGCTGTGTTCTTCTCAGTAATATGTGGGATCACATGATCCTTGACTCCGTCCATGATCATGCATTTTGCTTTTGCTTGAGCCTTCTCGTACTTCTTGAGAGGATCAACATCAACCGGAACAACAATAATGTTCAAGGCATGATCCTTGATGTGATGTTCATCCAAAACTGCCAGGATCCTGGCCTTCCAAATGACAAAGTTGCATGCTCTGTCCAACCTGTCCTGATCCCTCGGTCCATTCACGACCATCTCTGCTCAACTAAGTGTCGAACAGTCCCTTTCTCCCTCTGCCACTGTTGCCCAACAAAAATCGGATCTAGATTTCTTTGGTGATAGAAACCCTCTAAGGAACAAGCTCCCTCTGAATTTCGATTTCCTTCACGGAAATCCTTCTGCCAACAGATGTCGAAACACTCCTCTTTGATCTTGCTTTGTTGCTGCTCACCGCTAGATCTAGAATTCTTGGCAAGAAATCTTCTGAGGAGCTGCTTCCCTCTACTTTGCTTCTGCCCCACTAGACACTGTTCTTCACCAACAAAATCAATGCCTCACCAACAACTCTAGAAAGAAACTGTACTGCACCTCCAGCCACGAAAATTCGGAAATTTTAGACTCAATTTCCTTTGCGTTAACCCAACAAGCACTGCGGTGCCTTGTGTAGCTGCAACGTCACCCTAGCAAGCTGACGCAGGATCTGCGTGAGCCTTCCCAGGTGACTACGTCACCCTTCCTCTGCTTCTTTGGCCTAGGACTGCGCTGTCCCTCGGGACAACTGCTTTCCTGCTGCAGACTTTCTTCTGTCATTTCGCTGATGGCTTCAGTCCTTCTTGATCTGCAATCGCTCTGATTCCATGTGAAAATTTCTGAATCTAAACCAGAAATCCTACTGCAGAAAGACCGATTTACATTATCTACTTGTGTTTATATTAACAAGATATTTTTTTGAATACTTCAATAAAAATATTAATGTAAATACACTGCAACCAACACCAATATACAGATCAAGAACTGAAAAAATAAATGAGACAACCATACAAAGGACACTTATTTTTGGACAATTGTCACCGGAAAAACCCAATGCGGGAAAACAGGTGCAACAGATCTGAGGGTTTGTATTATTAAGCAACAATATTCTGAGTACAACTAGAGTGCCAAAATCCGGCTCACCCAACAGAGAAAAATCCTCGGCAGATAGATAAAATAGTGAGTTTTATCTCACACTGCAAGTCTTGGCTGATCCGGATCAGAACTGGTGAAACCCCAGCTGCCTCTCCGCAGTAGATGCGTAGGCCTGCATGGGTCTGGCTGAGGACTGCGTCACCCTTTCTCTGCACTGATCTAACTCTCAGAAAATCGAGTTTCAACCCTCCCAGCTCAGAAACCCCGATCTTCAGCTAAATCTTGACCGTCTCTCGAATGCTCTGCACTGCCCCTGCGTGAGCCCTGCGTCACCCTCTCTGGCGACTGCGTCACCTCTCTTGGTGGCTGTGTTGCTTCCTCTAATGTCTCTGCTTCCCTTGCTTTGCTATGTACTCTTGGTCTTCTGACCAATAACTGCTTCTGCCCCTCGCTGCAACTGAATCACTTAGATCTTATCTTTGTTCGAGCACTGCTCCGTCAGAAGAATTCGATCTCTTGATTCACTGTGTCTGTTCTCCAACTGACCCTCAAAGCCTTCCTTTATACTTTTCCTATTGAGAAATCAACGGTTGTGATCTAATCCTTAATAAACGACTAAGAGTAAATTAGACTTGATCCTTGTCACTTAGAATCTTCTCACCCACATGTTTGAATTAATTCACTTTAGTTATTTAAATTCCCTAAGTTTTAACTTAGGTTCAACTTAAAATAATTAATTATTTGAATAAATTTTACTTCGGGTGGAATTTCTCCAAATGATTTCTGGGTTTTGGAGATCTCATGTGTTCTAACCCCTCCACAAAATTCCAGAGCTAGAGCACATTCGATGCTACCCAAAAATCAACAAAAATGACTTGGCTAGAGCTGAACGATGAGCCTGGAAGGGGGTGACGCAGAGGCTGCAAGTTGCAGTGTTGGGACTACGTAGAGCCACCCAGGGTAGGTTTTTCTTCATCTGGATCAGCGAGAAACTTAGTGATTGAGTGAGGTAAATCCTCACAAATTCTTCTGCCAGTATTTCTCTCTGTAACTGAATCACCCTAGGGGTATTCAGAGATGTATTCAAACATTGCTACCGCTTAATAATAAAACCCTCAGATCTGCTACATTGGTTTTCCCGCATTGGGTTTTTCGGGGGATTAGTCCATAATAAAGGTGTCATATGTGTGAATGATTTCCTAGTTCAGTTTCCTTGTTTCAAAATCATAATTATTGTAGTGTAGGCTGCTTCAATGATTGCTTCAGTATTTCATGAATGTATTCAGAAATACTTGTGTAAAGTAAATTACATAATAGATGAAGTAATTCAGATGGTTGCAGTAGGATTCATTAGATCTATTTAGATCTAGGAATTTTCACACGGTATCGCAGGATTGATGTGAAACAGGAAGGGCAGATTTGATTTTTGAAGTGAAGGCCGTTTTTGCTGCAGTGTAGCAGAACAAATCCATTGAAGGATTGCGCAGTTCTAGCTAGGGGGGCTAACATTTTTGTGGCAGTCTCTCTGAGTGAGTTGACAGAGAGAAAGGGCTTCCAGATTCGAGATCTTGCTGTGGCAGAGGGAGCAACGCAGAGCCTCCACACAGAAGAAGTAGAAATATGGACGCATTTTTCTGAAGCTGTTGCTGGGCAAAAAAGTGTTGGGTGTCAGAGCACATATTTGGGGAATTCTTCCTCAGTGATTTCCTAGCCGAGGAAATCAACATTTCTCAGTTGCTGCGCAGTATAGGAGCAACAAAACTTACAACTCCATTAGGGAGTGCGTAAGCCTGCCAAAAACTGCGCACTAGGGAGAAAGAGAGAGCAGATTTGACAGTTTTTCGGCGGAGATGACATCTCATGGAATTTGTGATCAAGATCGGTTGGAGGGTGAGGGGCCTATGGAAAATAACATTGTGACACTGAGCATTTGACATTTTCGAGTTTGTGTGAGAGACATAATTTTTGATCAGGATCGAATCACTAGGGCAGGGTTTGCTAAGTGATTTTGATTCAGTGATCAGTTTCAGAGAGGGACAGAGGCAGTAACTGGTCAGGAGGTCTAGGGGTACATTTCAGAGAGAGGCAGTAGTGACGCAGAGAGAGACAATGCAGTCACGTGGAGGGGTGACGTAGTTCCTGAAGGAACTCACGCAAAAGTGACGCAGTGTCTCTTTGATTTAGTCCGGAGATAGCTGGAAGCTGGGGTTTTTGAGCCAGGAGGGCCAAAACCTAGTTTCAGATCAGCCCAGATCAGTTGTTGAGTAGAGGTGACGTAGTTCCAGAGCTTGCCCACGCAGGCTTACATAGTTCCAGTGTAGGCATCACGCAGAGGCAGAGAGGGGCTTCACCAACGCTGTTTAGATCAACCGGGGATTTGCAGAGTGAGGTATACCTCACATTTTTCACATGTTGTCTTAGATTTCTCTGAAGGGTGAATCAGATGTTGGCACCCTAGTTGTACTCAAGATTCTGTTGCTTAATAATACAAAACCCTCAGATCTGCTGCACCGGTTTTCTCAAGTTGGGTTTTTCCGGGGACTTAGTCCAAAAATAACTGTGTCAAATGTGGATGTTTTTCATTGTATTTTGTTCAGTTTGTTTCAGCACTTAGATTTATTCCGCAGCATTATATGTGTAGACTGCTTCAGTAATTACTTCGATATGTCACTATAATGAAATAATTATGAAAAATAATAGGAGAAGTAATTCAAATTTGTTGTAGTAGGAATCTAGATCTAGGATTTTTCACATGGTATCAGAGCCTACTTAAGCTGAAGTGCAGGAGAAACAAGGGTGAACCAGCAGATCAGCGTTGAAGAGGCTGGGATCTGCGTAAGCAGCAACAAACCCTCCTAGAAATCACGTTGTCGAGGCCAAGAGAGCAATCCAGCGCTGAAAAGACTCCCTCTGAGAGATTTGACAGAGGGGTAAGTTCTTTCAGTTGCAGAAGAGGCGGCGTAGCAGACCAACGTAGCTGAAGGATGCAGTTTCTGCACAACAGTAAGAGCTGGTGCATAAATGTCAGAAAATTTCTGAAAAACACAGATTGGGGATTTCTTGACCTCAGAGAGTTCCTTACTCAAAGAAGCTCAGTTTTTCCCGTGCAGCAGCAGAAGCAGTGACTTACTCCACAAGGAGTGCATAAGTCTAGCTAAGCAGAGGGTTAGAGCAAGATATCGACAGTTGAGGAGATGGCAAGCAACGGATTGCGTGACCAAGATAGATTGGAGGGTGCCTCCAAATATGTTATTTGGAAATCAAGGGTTCAGTTTCTCCTTGATGAGCATGATCTAAAGGCTCTCATAGACAACACTGTTGCAGAACCTCTGGATGCAGCGCATCTGAGAGCATTCAAGAGGAATATGGCAAGAGCCAAGCGATTAATCGTAGATGGTGTGAAGGATCACATCGTACCTCACATAGCAGCAAAGAATACTGCTAGAGAATTGTATCTGGAGGAGAAGATGCATAATACCAGGATGAAGAAGGAGCGTTTTGACTCCTTCCTGTCTAGAATTCAGGATAACTATGACCAGCTGTCAGCAGTGGGATCAACACCCAAAGACTCAGAGCAAGTAAGGCTTACTCTGAACTCTGTTTCAGAAGACTATTAGGTCTTTGTCCAAAGCATTCTGGGCAGAGAAAATCTTCCAAGATGGGAAGCAATGTGGGCAGCCTTGCAACAAGAAGAGTTGAGGAGAGATCTCCTCAAAATCCATATTGAGGATGGCAGCAGTGGTTCGAAAGTCAAGAAGGAGGAAGAAGATAACACAGCCTTTGCATCAAAGGGGCAACAGAAGCAAAAGAAGAAAGATCTGTCCAAGATCAAGTGCTTCAGGTGTGGGGAAATGGGACATTATTCCACACAGTGTCCTCTTAAGAAAAAGGATAAAGAGGAGAAGCAAGATCCTCAAGCAGGAGCTGCCGAGATTGAGGCAAAAGGAGATTGTGCTATGTTAGCTCATATTCCAAAAGGAGAGAAATGCGCTGACGTGGAGTTGTAGATCCAGAATCTACAGTTGGCAGGATCCTTGAGTATTTCCGGACTCTTGGATCACATGTGAGCTACGACAGCCTTAAGACAGTAGCAGGATGGATAGTTGCAGCGGAAGATGAGAAGACAATGCAGTAGCTAGTAGTACTAGCACCTGATCAACGCAGAGAGGGAGCAGGAGCAACGCAGTGCAGTGCAATACTCACGCA
This sequence comes from Pinus albicaulis, assembly GCA_034641835.2. NCBI lineage: Eukaryota > Viridiplantae > Streptophyta > Pinopsida > Pinales > Pinaceae > Pinus > Pinus albicaulis. Next base: position 224,878,092 of record CM076570.1, read on the forward strand.
GTGTAGAGCAACAAAATCACAGTGTTTTCAGAGAGCTAGTGCAGAAGCTAGCAACAGTTAGTCTTGTTTTTCAGTTGTAGATTTACTTGTCCAATTTCGGATGTTTTTCTGTTGTAATTAGCAACAGTGCAGTAGTGCAGCAACAACAGTATTTGAGCAGCAACAACAACAAATGAGCAGCAGTAGCGCAGTGCATAGTGGTGCAGCGCAGTGCAGCAGCATAGTTGCATAATTCAGAGGGAGTTGCAATACAGTAGCAGTTGGCAGCAGCATGCAGAGTCAACAGTAGTATAGATGCAACATTTTTGTGCAGTGTTGGTGAGCAGTATCAATAGCACAACATCAGATGTTCTAGAAGTCAAAGCAGCACATTGGGTTGTCTTGCTAGAGCACTTTCCTCGCTAAGAGGGAGTGTTGATTTATGGTAGCATCAGATGTGCTCTAGCCTTGTAACTTTGTATATAGGCTACGACACATGTATTCCATAATACCCAGAAATGGTTTTGGAAATTTCCACATAGAGATGGTTTAATTAAATTAATTAATCGTTTTTTAATGTTTTCCTATGTCTAAACTTAGGGAAACTGATTAATTAAACTAAGTGTGAATCTTCTAGATAAACTCATGGATCACCTCCAAGTTAATCTTAGCCCTTGATTATGTTTTAATGTTGGCCGTTGAAGGGTCAACAGAAGAATATAAGGAGGGTGAGGGGCTTATGGAAAATAACCTTGTGACACTGAGCATTTGGCATGTTCGAGTTTGTGTGAGAGACACAACTTTTGATCAGGATCGAATCACTAGGGCAGGGTTTGCTAAGTGATTTTGATTCAATGATCAGTTTCAAAGAGGGGCAGAGGCAGTAACTGGTTAGGAGGACTAGGAGTGCATTTCAGATAGAGGAAGCAGTGACGCAGAGAGAGATAGCGCAGTCACCTGGAGGGGTGACACAGTTCCTGAAGGAACTCACGCAGAAGTGACAAAGTGTCTCTTTGATTCAGTCTGGAGATAACTGGAAGCTGGAGTTTCTGAGCCAGGAGGGCCAAAACCCAGTTTCAGATCAGCCCAGATCAGTTATTGAGCAGAGGTGATGCAGTTCCAGAGCTTGCCCACGCAGGCTTACGCAGTTCCAGTGTAGGCATCACGCAGAGGCAGAGAGGGGCTTCACCAACACTGTTCAGATCAACCGAGGATTTGCAGAGTGATGTATACCTCACATTTTTCACTTGTTGTCTAGATTTCTCTGAAGGGTGAGTCGGATATTGGCACCCTGGTTGTACTCAAGATTCTGCCGCTTAATAATTCAAAACCCTCAGATTTGCTGCATCGATTTTCCTGAGTTGGGTTTTTCCAGTGACTTAGTCCAAAAATAACTGTGTCAAATGTGGATGTTTTTCATTGTATTTTGTTTAGTTTGTTTCGGCACTTACATTTATTCCGCAACATTATATGTGTAGACTGCTTCAGTAATTACTTCGATATGTCACTGTAATGAAATAATTATGAAAAATAATAGGAGAAGTAATTCATATTTGTTCCAATAGGAATCCAGATCTAGGATTTTTCATAGGACCACTATGCATCTCAGTGTCCTCTGAAGAAGAAGGACAAAGATGAGAATCATGACCCGAAGGTTGCAGCTGCGAGAATTGAGGAAGATGAGGTGGCCATGAGTGCCCATGCTTCTCCTAGTGAGAAGTGGGGTGATATTGAGCTGTAGTTCTTTCAACCTCAGTTGGGCAGGATCCTTGAGGAGCCCACCTCATGGATCGTACCTTGCTACGAGAGCCCATGATCAGCAGTAGCGAGATGGAGGAGTATTAAGATGGAGCCTAGGAGCGATGGAGACGACAATGCAGTAGACAACAACGTTCATTTCTGGAGCAGTGCAAAGCAGAGGCAGCAACAACGTAGTGCACAGTGGTGCAACACAGTGTAGAGCAGTGCTTACGCAATGCAGAGCAGTGCTTACGCAATGCAGAGCAACAAAAACCCAAAGCATCAGAGGGACAACGCAGTAGCTATCAACTGTCAGATTCTTCAACACCAAGCTGCATCCACTGAACACTTTTTCAGTTTTGGGCGAGTTTCAGCTGGTTCTCTCAATAGCTGAGTTGTAGTGCATATGAAATGTTAGTGGTGGCAGTGTTAGTAGCATAGTAGATGCAACACTTGAGAGGGAGTTGCAATACAGATGTAGCAGTGATAGTGGTAGTATCATGGGCAGTAGTACAGTGGCAACAACAACGCAAAAACTGATGGACTTCAGCAACGCGGAGGATGCTTCAGGGTTAGAGTAATATGCAGCAGGCATTATTGCTAGAGCACTTTCCTCGCTAAGAGGGAGTGCTGATTTTTGCAGCATCAGAAAGTGCTCTAAGTCTGAAAATTGGTGTAGAGGCTTAGACACTAGTATTCCAAAGAACCTAGAAAGCATTTGTGGAAATTCCACTTTGATTTTGTTTTATTTGAAAAATTAATTATTTTAATGAGGACCCTAACTCTAAACTTAGGGAAATTAAATAATTAAAGGGTATTAAATAAAACAGAGTGTGAATCTTCTAGAGGACACAGATCCAGTCATGTTATAATCTCAGCCATTGATTAGACATCTAATCTGGGTCGTTGATATGTCAACAAGAAGACTATAAAGGAAGGCTTGAGGATCATTTGGAAAACACACTGAGACACTGAATTGATCTAAGATCGAAATTTCTGGGGTGTGGTTTGCTGATTAATTTGAGCTAGAGATCTGAGTTGTGAGGGGCAAAGATAACATTCAGAGAGGAAGAAATTTTCTCAGCCGGTGGAGCATCAGTCAGAGAAAGGTAGAAGAGATCTAGCCAAAGCCAACGCTAAAGGAAGAGGGCTGATGCAGTGACTGCGTAGGCTCACGCAAAGGCAACATAGAGGCAGAGGAAGGGTTTTCGGAATTTTGCTCGTGGATCAGTTTCGGAGGCCGGGATTCGGAAAGTGGCATCGGGAGGTTGTTCCTCAGGGTCCAAGGAGGTAAAACGACTTGGCTGGGGCTGAACGCTAACCCTGGAAGGGGGTGACGCAGAGGCTGCAAGTTGCAGCGCTGAGACTGCACAGAGCCTCCCCAGGGCAGGTTTTTCTTCATCCGGATCAGCCGGAAACTCAATGATTGAGTGAGGTAAATCCTCACAAATTCTTCTGCCAGTATTTCTCTCTGTAACTGAATCACCCTAGGAGTATTCAGACATTGCTACTACTTAATAATAAAACCCTCAGATCTGCTGCATCGGTTTTCCTGCATTGGGTTTTTTTGGGGACTTAGTCCAAAATAAAGGTGTCATATGTGTGAATGATTTCCTTGTTTAGTTTCCTTGTTTTAGAATCATAATTATTGTAGTGTAGGCTGCTTCAGTGATTGCTTCGGTATTTCATGAATATATTAAAAAATAATTGTGCAAAGTAAATTACATAATAGATGAAGTAATTCAGATGGTTGTAGTAGGATTCATTAGAAGCAAGCCTTAATGAAAGACATGCAAGGAACCCACTCTCCTTGAGTTCCCTTTTATACGCTTTGGACTTTCCTTTGATTTTTTTGTCTTAATCAAACAATTTGGCCCGTAGTTAATAACTTTAGAATCTAGCTCTCCACAGTAGAGATTATTAAATCTATTTATAAAATGTCAAATGATTATTATGATAGCTGGCTATGTTTCTCATATCTAATAGTGGTTTTTAAAATATAGTATCACATAATAGTTGTGAGGTTTCACATATTTGGTAATGGAGCTTTTAAATAATTACTGAACTTATTAGTATACTTTCTATATTTTGAAAAGGCAATTTATTTATTATCAATCTTTAAAGTTGCTTTAAGCTTGGCATATTTCAAACTGTTGGCAGTATTTGTTCTGTGTTGCAATGTTATTTTCGAGTTGGCACAATTCTGACATTTTGAATTCCGTGAGAAATTAGGCACCAGAAAAAGAATATTTACATGGAGAACGAAAATATTATTCATCGCAAGCTGGTATATCATCCTGGCATGCTATGAGAGGGGCTCGGGGCCCACTTTCTAAAGAGGAAGAGGAATTATTGTTTCAAGATATTCAGGTAGTTTTTTGATGACTGAGACCTTCCTTTTTGATGCTTCTTTACAGTTTTCTGCAGCATAAACAATACTATATTGCATATGGTGGATAAGAATACCCAAATTGGTAGTCAGAATATCACATCCATATTTTACAAACTAGAGGGCTTTCCCTCTTTCCTTGTCATTCCGGTTATAGTTGCAAGATACTGATCACAGTTTCTCTTATATTGATTCATCTCATTCTCTCACAAACAGTGAATAAGCTATGATGCTGAGGAGATATAAGTGATATTGTTTATTTATTTTGGGCTACAATTTGTGAATTTGTCACTAAGTGATGGTGCCCAAAAGCCACAAATTTCTGGGATTTCTTTATTTACTGTGTGATGAATTTTATTTATATTGGCCCTGAGAAGTAAATAAAGGTGAAGGAATTGACTTCAAGAAGTGAACAGAAATGAAAGTCAGGCACACTGAGTTCCATTTCAAGCTACAAATTTTCGCGATTTGTTGAAGATCATATTTCTGGCATTGACCACATTTAATAAATAATGATTTGGTGGCTTTGCTCAAGCTTTTTTCTTTGCATTGACAGCCTTTATATACATTTATTTCCTTCACAACTACGATTGTGGTAAGATAGGAAAGAACCTGGGAAATTGGATGATTGTGGTTTCTTTATTTGTATACTTGTTATTTAGGATACATTAAATCTTAAATTTGCATGTTGATTTGATTGCTAGGATCTTTTGTACTTGGAAATGAAAAAGGAAGAACTTACACGAAGCCTTGGGCAGATGCCCACAGATCAGCAGTGGGCAGACCATGTGGGTTGTTCTGTTTTTCAGCTCTATGCAAGGTACATGTCATAGTGCAGAGTGTGCTTCTATAGTGTTTGGGAACAAGTATTGTGTAGTTGGAACCACTACTAATTTCATGTTCCTATAAAGTCCTTCTAAGTTTTATGTGTCTTTGTTTTGAGCAATGCTGAAATTTATCTGGAAATTGATCACAGCATGCAATATTTACTGATTTCACATGAATGGATTACTAGTTTGGTCAGTGTGCTCAGTTATTAGAAATTAGAATATATTTGCAATGTTTAAAAATGCTTTGGAATTAATTGCCTGTGGATTTATTTTGTGGAAAACGGAATGCTGTCCCACTAGAAGATAAATGTCAAGGTAGAGGGAATACCAAACAAACAACCAAGGGAAACTAGTAGTTGGTCCAAAATAATGTGTTTGTTCAATGTTCCAAAGGTGTTTCAACACTGCTGAATATATATGCTTCATTCCGTTCCTTTTATAGAATATATGTAATGATATTTAACTCGAGGCCTGGGGTTTCTGGAAACTATATAAATTTCTTCATAAGCACACTAGCCCTCAAAATACATTTACGTAAAATAGTGATGCCTAGATCTTTTGAAATGTAATATAATGCATTTGACTGCTCAGTTCTTGCAATGCTGTTGGCTGTCTCTTTTGGGAACTACCTCTCATTTTTATATGAACAGCTAAAGAATGAACCGACAATTCTACAATTTTTCGAGTAGACAAAGAATGGATACATTGACCCCAAAAAACATGACCATAAAACCTTAATTGGGTACATTATATGTAGTGATCTAGCTGCACTTTGTTTGCAGAAGATACACAGTGATTGGACATTTTTATTTTGGGTGAAAAATTCTTCATATATTTACAAAAGATAATTACATTCAGAGAAAACAAAGAGTGGAAGGATATATACAATGGTGCTTGTATCCTCTTCCTTAGAGCAACAAAATCAACAATAAAATCTGAATAATCACCAGAGTCTGACAACTTGGCATTCTTGATCAACAAAAACCCTTTTTCCAGCAGCTGTATATGTACCTCTTTTCTCAAGCAGTGCCAAAATACCCCTAAGAGAAGAACAAAGTACAGATCTGGAGTCACCCAACAATTCTACACGCCAATAAAGATGACCTTGAAGATAGCTGATAGATCATTCTGAACATGCTCGCAGCTGCCAAGATGACCAGGCCAAAGGACAATCCCAAAATAAATGCTTCACTGTTTCCACACTGAGACAGGAAGGGAGAGCCCATCTGAGAAGCCACTCTTAGCTAGGCTGGCCATGGAAGGAAGACCTTGATAGATCACAATCCAGGCAAATGCTCAGAGCTTGAAGGGCACCCTTAGTGACCACACACTACACATCTGCAGATCCAATGAGTCTCAACATCAAAAGACACCCTCCATAAATTAAGCGTTAGACCAAGTTGATGGTGCTGATGAGGAATGGAGTACAGTTTGCGGGAATCATACCTAACCAAGGGGTACTCAAAGCTCCACAATCATGCCATAAGAGCTTCCTGCTGCATAAGATCAATGATCTCCATAACTGCAAGCTGATCAGAAGAAGATAGGAACATTCATTGGCTAAGTTGTACCAATCTTTCCAAGAGTGAGAATAGACATCTCACCAATCCCTCCACAAAAAGATATTTTTCTTTCTCAATTACCTTGTTTGAAATCGAGGGATATTAGCAAGACATGCACCTTGACCATGCCAACTTCAAATTGGCCTTTTAGCCAAAATTCAAATTCTACCCTGCTTGACTGCCTAACATCTGCTACATTACCAAACCAGCTACCTTTTTCCATGTTGATCAAATACTTTTGAAAATGAAAGATCCAGTTATTTGAAAAATACGAGGGGCAGAGATGACATCACAAAGCGCAAAGGGCCCTCTTAACTTTGCCAACATTCTGTGCTGAGACTCGAGAGAAACCAATCCATCAACAGAATATGCCAAGGCCAAGACCCCTCCAAACATTGAACCACCCAATTAACTGTTAGAATACTCCCTTGAGTTGCCACATCAATCAACTTAAGAGCACCCTCGGCCTCGGGCATGATACATATTACAGACATCCCAAGGAACCATAGGTAGTTCTTGTGCCCCGCTATATTGGGCTCATAGATAGGAATGCAAGAAGTACTCCAGTCGATGAAATTGAACCCTACTAGGAAGAGCTAGAAATATAATAGATATGAGAAGCTCGGAGAATCCTGCCCACCACAGTCAACTTGCCAAAAAATGGAGGATCCTTGTATTGAATTTGCTAGAAGAGAATCTTATTCTACCATTGTTCCTTACACCAATCCCACATGGCAACCAGGGAAAGTCCCATATGAAACAGGATGCCAAGATACCTAACAATAATTTTGGGGCAAACAAAATTCCATGCTGCTAGAATCCATCGAGGGGCTCATCAAGAACAACCAATTAATAATCTATCTTATGATCACTAACAATTTCCCTAGAGGCCTCACAAAACATCGACAAACAACCTATAGCACCAACCATTGGATCTTGATTATCTCAGACAGACAGGAGCAAATCATATGAAAAATGATTGTTAACCATCTCTGAATTATCTAATAGAGACACCCCTTTAGTGACCCTGTAATTAGGTCGATTCTAACAAATAGCCAAGTTCGTTTGTTGTCAACACATGAAGATAGGGCACCCTTGTCCAATAGATTTGAAGAGTGAATGCTAATGAGTTAATCACTAAAACAAATGCAGAAGCACAAGAAAATAGAGTATGGACCATCCCCACACACTGAACCAGAGCACAAATAGGTCAACATATCAGTGATGATTCATGAATATCCAATCAATCTAATGATAGGCTTCATTGAACTTAATATTGGAAACGAGAGCCTGCTGGCTAGTTTTCTTAGCTCATTTCATAGACTCCCAAGCTAAAATCACAATATCTAGAATAGAGTGCCCTTGAAAAAAGCCTGTTTGTTCCTTGCACTGAATATTCCTAGCTACATCTCTCACTTGCAATGCCACAACCTTGGCCATAATTTTATAATTGACACTCAACATGGTTATAGAATGCCACTTGCATATAGAATCTTTGGCAACATTCTTTGGAATTAGCTTAATCAAACCTTTATTAAGAGACTATCAAACATTGTGAGTTAAAGGCTTTAGAAACCAAACACATAAATTATCCCCTACAGTGGTCCACATGGCTTTGTAAAATTCACAACGAAAACCATCAATCTTGGGGGATTTCCCATTCTTCATCAATCATACAGGTGCTCAATTTTTTTATATCAATTAGTAGAATAAACTTGAATAAGACAAAATATCACAGTTATGATAGGCTTGAAATTATCAAGGAAGATATCTCTAAAGGACTAACTCCTACTTGTGATGTTTAATAAATTAAAAGATTGATTTCTAATGTGTTAATTATGTAGACCAATTCTCTGAGTCTAAGTAAGAATGAGAGGTGAGGAGAAATCAGAGAAGTTAGGTATGAAGATCTCTTGAGGGATTCATTGAGATATTGTAGAGATAGTTATGGAGATGGTTGATCTAATTGTCTTATTATGTTTTAGTTATTAGACAATTATGTTTTAGTTGTTATGGCCACCTATAGTTATATAAAGGGACCATTTGTACCACTGTTTCATGGGGACACGTTCCCTAGGATGTGGTGCATGCACTCCATGTTTCCCATGCCCCCGGAACGGGGGAATGCATGGGGAAACATTCCCCGATGCCCCCCTTTTGGGGAAACTCAAGGAGATGTAGGGAGAAACATTTCCATACTGTGGGGGACATGTTTTCCACAAAAGCGGTGCTTGTGGGCGTCCCCCCTTAAAAAGAGCTAGGCATCCCCTCTTAATTTTGCTTGAAAACAATGATTTATGAGTGGGGAAGCCTAATATTCAATCTTAGGGCCCTACTAATGCTATGTAACTAATGATAATGTTAGATTCTTGAAGTAAAAGATGAAAATGAAAGATAAAGGAGAATGTCACTATATTTCATTTTCATTCTTTTACTTAAATTTTTAACATTATCATTAATTGACTTAGGATGTTTGAGAGTGGTTTTGACCTCATTCGAATTCATATGGAGAAGTAGAATTTTAGATCTCACTCAAATCCAACAGACTTAACAGTTTTCAGGATTTCATGATTGAGGGGATTGCAATGTTTCCATTGGATTTTATTATGTATGAGGGTCTGGAACTAGCATTGTTTCAAGAGCACCAAACCCTCCATGTATCTGAATGTTTGTGGCATTGATTATTGAACTCCTCTATCATGACCCTAGTAAAATTGTACCTATCACTCAGACAAAATCTCGACTTGACATGTTAAGTTTTTTTTATCTTATTTTAATGCTTAGAGCATGATACTGATGATGAGGATCCCAATATATGCAGTGATTTTGATGATATGTGAGTATTTGTTGCAGCATGATTTTTTTGGATTATAGAGGCCATCTAGCATCTCTTTGTTGATGTATTTTTGGTTTAAATATGGATTGCACTCTGCGCTATTTTGGTTATATGCACCCTTTCTATATATATATATATATATTTATTTATTTTTATTTGTATTTTTTTTTCTAAGGAAAAAAACTCTGTTTTTCATTTATAAGACAATAAAATAAAATATCATAGATGCATATAGCATTCACATAGCCTTTATGTGGCCAGCGGCCCATATGTGTCTCTAGTTTTGATCATATACATATCAAGAACTATCCATCTTATCCGGTTGCTATATCCAAAATCTCCTGAAAAGAAATAAATAGTTTCTATTACAGAGAAAGAGCATCCATTATCCATTTGTATCCTGTTGGTTCTTATCCTTTTTAGCAGAAGGTGTTTTCAATATTGGACAGAGAAGGAAAATTCCCAAAAAAATTGTATTTTGCAAGCCTTAACAAGATTGACGTCCATTTGTTTTCATGCCGACTGTAAATTTTGAGTGCAACTGTCACCATTACCCAATAATAGGAATCTGTGATTTACCCAAAAAAAAAACCAACTGCATGCTAAGGAGTATTCTCTTGAGCTGTAAGATGTTGAAGACAGTCCAACTTCTTTTATATTCAACGAAACAATAGGAATATATGCCGAGAAAGAAAGCAGAGTAGATATATATCCGAATAAACAGATAGGAGTGAGAAGGGAATCAGTTATTCCCAAAGGGCATAGCTGGAGAAGGCTAAACACACTTTCCTAGTTTCTCTTTGATTTCCCACTAGCCTTTAGCCAATGCCATTCCTCTTTTGGAAAGGAGATCGGCTTCCTGATTTCTTTCCTTGTATACATGTGAGATGGAAATGTGTGAGAAGTTTCTAACTCTGTTGGATATTATTTGATAAAGTGGAAGAAGAGTATGGTTCTTTAAACGAGTTTTCCCATTCATGCAGTTGATCACATTCATAGAATCCCCATAAATATGAATTTATTTATATGCAAAAATTTTGCCAGTTGGAGGAGTAATTTAAGTGCAAAGAATTCCACAATTTTTTTTTTTTTTTGCTGATCCAATACTGCATGAAAAGGAGAAAAAATGTTGTTCCGAAAAATAAATGAGTCCCCTTGCTCCTCAAAGGGAAGGATTCGTACTGGCTGCCCCATCAAAGAAATCCCATGGCTTATCCTTTTGAATGGCATTTTCTGAGTGATGATGGCTTGAAAGATTTAGAAGTTTCTTAGGCAAAGAGTCCTGTAAAGCCAGGCTGTTACGAACCACCCTGATGCATGAATACCCTTGGTCTCAAAAAATGGCAGCATTTCATTCCAGCCAGATACCCCAACAAACCATCAGAGGTAGGGCTTTTATAGATTCCATTGGCTTTCTGTTCAACCAATCTAGTAGACAGGCATCCACAGTGATTCCAGTCCAAGAATTGTGCCCCTTTGATCTTTTGAATTTATTTCCAGACTTGTTGGGTGACCGTGAAAGGACATTGAATAAAGTTATGGGGAACGGGTTCTGCCTCCTGGAGGCACAAAGAACAGCTGCTTGGACCTACCAAAGATCTTTTTTGTAGACCTCCGAGTTGGGAGATTTGTTTCTCAGCAATGGCCACACATGAAAAGCTTGGACTTTGGTGGGCAGGAGAATTTCCAGAGTTTCTTTGACCACCAAGGAGGGGGTGTATTTTCTCTCTGTGCAAATGTTAGACATCCGAACTTTGGGCTGTAACAACCAGAAGGGGCCATAGACCAAATCAAGGAATCCTCAGATGGAGACAAAGAAATGAGGCATTGTCTTAATGAGTCTGTGTATGTAACATTCCTAGTGGATATTAACAGTGATAAAGAAAGCAAATACAACACATTCAACACAATAAATTGCACACACGATCAGATAACCAGAAATGCTCCAGAAACATGCCAAAATGGGCCAATTTCATTATATTATAGAGGGAGTACAATATGAAATGGAAGGAATGCACCTGGGCTTGCTCAAAGCAAGCTACAAGCCCCAGGTGATGAATAATAACTTCCCAAATGCTGTAGAATGGCTCCCCTCCAAGAAGTTTGCGCTGACCCTTGTGGAACTGCACTGCTGCCTGGAAGAACTGAAGATTTGACCCACTTCTAGTTCTCAGAAAATTCTGCAAAATTAGCCCCGGTCTCCTCTTGCCAAACCCACAAAAACCGAGAAAGGGTTTGGGCTAATTCCAACCTCGCGAAGTTACCCTATTTTGGAGCTACGCTCTCCTAGCCAAAGACTACGTCCCCAGTGGCACAATCTGCTGAAAAATCCTCCTTATTCCTCCCCAAGCTGCTGTAGAAATGCTCCGGGAAATTCCTCCTGAAGCGGGAGAGAGACACCACCACGAGTTTCCGACACAAAATGGATGAGCCCCAACACCACGAAATCTCTATCCAGTGAGCCCCTGCCCAGGCCTAAACTTGACAAATTCGTCTCCCTCAAAGGCAGTTACCTCTAGCTCCAAAACTCACCACAAATGCTGGTCTACCCCTGAAGCAACTTCTCCAAATTTCTCCCGGAAAAACACCCCTAGGAACATGCTGAAATGAGTGGCATGAATTAGCTTCTGCGTGCTCCCTGGAATACGAACTAGCTGAGGGAATTGGCTGAAAAGCACTCCAAAAATCCACAAATCCCTCTCTCTATGGTAGTAGAATTTACCTCCCTAGGGTGGCACTTGAAGTCCACCAAAAGAAGGGTGAGTTCTCCTCTTGGAAAACTTTGTGCTAAGCAACACTTTTGACCCAACTGAACAGCTTGAGCAACAATGGAAAGAGTTGAGTTGACAAAAAGCCCCAATTGCCGCCATCCTCCTATTTATAATTTTCTCCTTACCTCCTCATGTGGGTCCCTCCATCTAGCATTTCAACTTTCTTTCCTTAGAAATTCGAATTTCTCTCCAAGGGTTGCATATTTCATGAGGGGGTGGCCCCGACATTCCACTAGCTATAAGTGATTTTGACCTCCCTTCTCTTGAGTATTATTTCCAAAAACACGTAGGTCCCCCATAATAGCCAAAAATGCAAAATTATGAATATTTCCTTCGCAAAATTTATTTTAGGAAGGAATATTTCAGTCCTCCCCTCCTAAATGTTGCTTGTCCCCAAGCAACTGCAATGCCGAATGCTGAAGTATGTGCTCACCCTCCCAAGTGGCATCCTCATCTGGTAAATTCTTCCAGCGTACCAAATGTTCTTTGATAATTCTACTCCTTAACTTCCTCTCTCTAGTCTCCAAAATGGCGTCTAGTTGCAGCACTAGGTGCCCCTCATCATCAAGTGGGGGTAACTCTGTAGCAACTGTCACATGTTGTCCCAACACCTTCTTGAGGCATGAGATGTGAAAAACATTATGGATCTTGCTTCCTGGTGGAAGCTCCAACTCATAAGCCACCTCTCCTACACTCCTAATCACCTTGTAAGGTCCATAAAAACGTGGAAAAACGTGGTTGTAACTTCTCAACCCCCTTCTTCTTCAGCGTAGACTGTCTGTATGGCTGCAAACGCAAGAAGACCAAGTCCCCCTCCTCTAAATGCCTTTTGGCCCTGTAGTTGTTTGCATACAATTTCTGTTGGTTTTGGGCGGTCTATAGGTTGTCCCAGAGAGCCTTAAGCATGTCTTGACTCTCCTGTATCCAATCTTTTGTGAAAATTCCTAGATCTCACAATCTTAGGAATCCTAATGCAACTATATGAGTTACTTCTCCTATTATGTAAATTGCATTTACAGAATTAATTCAGATCTAAATTATTGAAGTAACTACTGAAGAAACCTACACTTAATTAAATTGATTATGAAACAAGGAAACTGAGAAAGAAATCAATCACACATAGGACACCTTTATTTTGGACTAAGTCCCTGGAAAAACCCAATGCGGGAAAACCGGTGTAGCCGATCTGAAGGTTTTTATTATTAAGCAGTAGCAATTTCTGAATACATCTCTAAATACCTCAAGGGTTATTCAGTTACAAAGATAAATAATGGCAGAAAGAAATTGTGAGAATACCTCACTCAATTACTAGAAAATTCGGCTGATCTGGACACTGCGTAGGCACTGCGTCACCCCAGCTGTGGATCGATTTGACTCCTGGAATCACAGATCTTATCCTCCCAGTCTCACACCCTGACTTTCAGTTTCTGGATCAGTTCCGATAGTGAAATCTCATAAACCCTCTAAGCCACTACGCAGCCTTTGCATAGCCCTGCGTGGTCAGAAACACACACCCCCCCGATTGGCTCGTTGGGTTCACCTGGACGTTCTCTCCGCTCTCTCTCTCTCTCACGTATGATTCTCCCACAACAAACTTCCCTGTCTCCCACCGCACCGAATCACTTAGATCTGATCTTCGTCCTAGTACTGCTTCGTTAGAACAGAATAATTTGATCTCAAGATTCACTCCGTGTGTCTTTCCAAATGACCCTCAAGCCTTCCTTTATAGTCTTCTCGTTGAGAAATCAACGGCCGAGATTAGATCTCTAATCAACGGCTAAGATTATAACATGACTTGATCTTCGCTTTCTAGATCATTCTCACTCTGTTTTATTAATACCTTTTAATTATTTAATTTCCCTAAGTTAGACTAGGGTCCCCATTAAAATAATTAATTATTTTACTAAAACATGATTTGAGTGGAATTTTCACAAACAGTTTCTAGGTTCTTTGGAATACCTGTGTCTAAGCCTCTCCACCAAATTTGGGGCTTAGAGCACTTCCGATGCTACCAAATATCAACACTCCCTCTTAGCGAGGAAAGTTCTCTAACAACATGCCTACTGCATATTGCCTTGACCCTGAAGCATCCTCTGCGCTGTTGATGTCCATCAACCATTGCGCTGTTGTTGCCACTGTACTGCTGCCAATGACACTGCCACTGCTGCATCTGTACTACAACTCCCTCTCAAGTGCTGCATTTGCTATGCTGCTAACACTGCCACTATTGCATCTGTACTACAACTCCCTCTCAAGTGCTGCATCTGCTACGCTGCTAACACTGCATCTGCACTGCAACTCAACAGTTGAGAAAGGCAACTGAAATCACCCAAGACTGAACAAGTGTTCAGGGGATGCACCTTGGTGCTGAAGACTATGATTGTTGGTAACTATTGCGCTGTCTCTTTGATGCACTGCGCTTCTGTTGCTCTGCACTGCGCAACACTACTCTGCACTGCGCTGCACTCCTCTACATTATGTTGTTGCTGTTGCTCTGCTCTGCTATGCTCCAGAAATAGGCACCGTAACCTACTGAACTTTTGTTCCATCACTCCTCGACTCCCACTGAAGACTCCTCCATCCAGCTACTGCAAATATGGGCTCTCTTAGCAAGGTACTAATCCAAGAGGTGGGCTCCTCAAGTATCCTGCTCAACTGAATTTCAAGGTGAACTACAATTCTATGTCACCTCTCTTCTCTCCTTGAGAAGCGTGGGCACTCATAGCGAACTCATCCTGCTCGATCTTTGCAGTTGAAACCTTCGGATCATGCTTCTCATCCTTGCCCTTTTTCTTCAAAGGACACTGTGATGCAAAGTGGTCCATCTCACCACATCTGAAGCATTTCACCTTCGAAACATCTCTCTTCTGTCTCTGTTGCCCTTGCTACCCCTTCAATGCTAGGTCTGCATTCTCTTCCTCCTCTGGATTCTTAGATCCGCTTCTGCTGCTACCGTCAAGCTTGCACTTGAATACATCTCTCCTCAACTCTTCCTTCTGAAGCACTGACCACATCTTCTCCCAACTAGGAAGCATAGCCCTGCCCAAAATGCTTTGGACAAAAACTTGCCACTCCTCCATGACTGCGTTAAGGGCTAGCCTCACCATAGTTGCCAAAGAAGGGGTGGATCCCATGATTGCCAATTGATCTCGAATATCCTAAAGCCTCGTAAGGAATGGAGCAATGCACTCCCCCTTCTGCATCTGGACCAACCAGAGCTTTTGCTCCAAGTACATCTTCCGTTGCTCGGAAGTTCCTTCGTACATCAAGGACAAGGCCTCCCACATCTCCTTGGCGGTGTTCTTGCCAGCTACATGAGAGACTGTGAACCTTGACACCATCAAGGATCATTCTCTTGGCCTTTGCCATATCGGACCGGTACTTCTTAAGTTGATCCCAATCTGAAGGTACAACAACCACATTCGCCACGAACGTCTTGAGATCGTATTCATTCAAAAGGAATTGAATCCTTTCCTTCCAGATTACATAGTTGGAGGAACCCTCCAACCAGTCTTGATCTCTAAGACCATGAGCTGCCATCTCAGCCGAACATTATCGAACTGCTTCCCCATTCTCCCCCTCTGCGCAACCTAGGTAGACTTACCCACTCCTTCTGGAGCTCGTAGATCTATTGCCCTGATCTGCTACTCAGATCCTGGAAAACCGCTGAATTCCTCGGCTAGGAACTCACTGAGGAAGAATTCCCTGCTATGTGCTCTTTTCTTTCTTCTGACGCTTTTTTTTCTGGCAACTACTTGCAGAAAAACTGTGTCCCTTTGGCTTTGCGTAGCTCCCTCTACCTTGGCAAAATCTTGAACTGGAAGTCCTACCTCTCTGTCGACTCACTCAAAGAGAGACAACCTCAAAAAATCAGCCCTTCTGGCTAGAACTGTGTAATCCCCTTTGGGATTCGATCTGCTGCTAGTGCAGCAATTTGGCCTTCTCTTCAAAGTCAGATCTGCTCTTCATGTTTCACATTAAACTCTCTGATAACATGTGAAAATTCCTAGTTCTCGCAATCTAAGGAATCCTACTGCAACTATCTGAGTTACTTCTCCTATTTTGTAAATTGCATTTACAGAATTAATTCAGATTTGAATTATTGAAGTAACTACTGAAGCAACCTACACTTGATTAAATTGATTCCAAAACAAGGAAACTGAGCAAGAAATCAATCACACATAGGACACTTTATTTTGGACTAAGTCCCTAGAAAAACCCAGTGCGGGAAAACCGATGCAGCAGATTTGAGGGTATGTATTATTAAGCAGTAGAAATTTCTACATACATCTCTGAATACCTCAAGGGTTATTTAGTTACAGAGAGAAATACTGGCAGAAAGAAATTGTGAGAATACCTCACTCAATCACTGGAAAATCCAACTGATCCGGGCACTGGAAAAGTTTCCCTTGGAGGTCTCTGCGTAGCCTCTGCGCAGTGATTGCGTAGGCACTGCATCACCTCCTCTTGGCACTACGTCATCCCAGCTGTGGATCGATTTGACTCTCAAAATCATAGATCTCAGTCTCCCGGTCTCATACCTCGGCTTCCGACTTCTGGATCAGTTCCGACAGTGAAATCTCGGAAACCCTCTAAGCGACTGTGCAACCTCTGCGTAGTCGTGCGTGGCTCTGCGCAGCCTCTGTGTCACCCTAACTGGCTCTGCTGGACGTCTCTCTGCCTCTCTCTGTTGATGATTCTCTGGCTGAAAAAATCTCTCTCCGGATGCTATCTCTGCCCCTCACTGCATTGAATCACATAGATCTCATCTTCGTTCGAGCATTTGCTCTGTCAGAAGAATTTGATCTCAAGATTCACTCCGTGTGTCTTTCCGAATGACCCTCAAGCCTTCCTCTATAGTCTTTTCATTGAGAAATCAACGACCAAGATTAGATCTCTAATCAACGGCTAAGATTATATAACATGAATTGATCTTTGCTTTCTAGATCATTCTCACTCTGTTTTATTAATACCCTTTAATTATTTAATTTCCCTAAGTTAGACTTAAGGTCTCCATTAAAATAATTAATTATTTTAATAAAACATGATCTGAGTGGAATTTTCACAAACAATTTCTTGGTTCTTTAGAATACTCGTGTCTAAGCCTCTCCACCAAATTTGGGGCTTAGCGCACTTTCGATGCTACCAAAAATCAACATCTTTGGCCTTTGGGGCCATGCTGTCTCCAAAAACAATATCAGCGAAAGATAAAGCATCATATCCATACAAGGCTCGGAAAGGTGACATATCGCTGGACTAGTGGTAGGCGGTGTTGTAGTAGTACTCTCCCAAGTGCAGCCACCTCATCCACGCTCGCTGTTGCCTCGTCACATAGTTCCTCAGATACCCTTCTAGCCATTTGTTGACTGCCTCGGTTTGCTTGTCCATCTGAGGATGGTAACTAGTGCTAGGAGTGAGCTTTGTGCTCACCAATCTGAAGAGTTCCTGCCAAAATGTGTCATTATTAACCCCTCAAAGTGTGTCATAGTAGGAATTTGAGTGTG
Source organism: Pinus albicaulis (assembly GCA_034641835.2). Taxonomy (NCBI): domain Eukaryota; kingdom Viridiplantae; phylum Streptophyta; class Pinopsida; order Pinales; family Pinaceae; genus Pinus; species Pinus albicaulis. The sequence goes on from CM076570.1 coordinate 224,895,703, forward strand.
AGAGGTGTAATTTTGATTACTCATACCCCATATAACTTCTCTAGACAACACTTATTACAATCTGATTACAATTTTTATTGCAATTTTCGACTTGCGAGAAATCTAAAAAATTAAAAAATCACTACCTAGACCTAACCAAATTCCATGAAATTTTTTGTGTGATCTAGTATGGTAATATACATTGACTCTAGACACTAGGACTCACCCAAGGCCTCACCATCAAGCCGTATTCCGGCTTTGGGGTAAAATTAGAGGAAAAAACTCAATTAATTATGAAGTCCTGGTAGGGAGATGATACTTAACTGGGTAAAAAAAACCTCCTAGAGTAATACTCAGTTGTTGGAAAGGGCTTAAGCTACCTAGGCCTGTTACAGACTCAATACTGACTCAAATTCATCATTACTAGCATCACTTATTACAATTCCCCGTAGGGCGTGGAATCTGGGTACAAGAGAAGGATGATGAGAAATAGAAGTAGAGTTCAAAAACTCTGTTGAACTTATGATATCTGATGGTACAAATGTCTTCTGGTTCATCCTTGGGGATGATGTCTTCTGATTATCCTCAGGTACCACTCCAGTGGTCAACAGGGCCTATACAAAAGATTGAAGTAAAACTGCTTTAAGCATAGAACATACCATGGTTATCTAAAATTAACATTCAATCTATAAATCAATGATGCACAAGTAGTATAAAGAAGAACTCAAACAATAGTTGATTTCACTAACAAACATTATTGATAGAGCCAATTTAACAATCAATTAATAGACTTACAAAACCCATAGTTTCCCAATCATGCAAATGTAGTTTATAGGTTTACAAACTGTGGCTATCCTTTTGCTGCCAGCAAAACCACATCATCAGGACTTGCTGTTGCTTTGCATCCTTACTCACCCTTGTTGCCTCAATCCTTAGTGCAACCAACCCTCGAATTTACCCTTAATCCCTTGTTGTCTCTTGATTGTGGCCCTTAGGCCACCCATTGCCTCAGATTAAGGCTTCTTAGCCTTATGTTGTCCTAGAAAATCAAACTATTGCCTCAGAAAGGTATTTGCTGCCACAAAAAGGCAAACCATTGCCTCAGAAGACCCCCGTTGCCATAGAAAAGCTAAACGCTGCCTCAGGAAGACCCTCGTTGCCACAAAAAAGATAACCGCTACCTTAAGAAGACCCTCGCTGCCAAAAAAAGCTAGGTTGCTGCCTCAGGATGACCCTCGTTGCGACAAAAAACTAGATCGTTGCCTCAGGAAGACCCTTGCTACCACATAAAGCTAATTTACCAACCAAAATTCTATCTTGTAGTAAGAAGATGGGATAATTGGCTAGGGGGGAAGCTTTCGCCACCAAAACCAATAAGAGAAAAAGGGGTCTTAAAACCCTCCAAGAGCCTTAGCCCAAAATCAAGAAGAATAACAATCCATGATGATCATAATGATTCTCCTCCCTTCCTTTAATAGATTTTCTTTGGGGCTTTGAGAGACTAACAAGTTTCCCTCCATTTGCCCCAAATTTAACTTTTATTACCTAATGTTTTTTTTGTAAGTTCGGCAACGGTGAGGCTACATCATGGTCATGTCCAAGGATAACACTCGAATAGGGCGGGGAATTGAACCAGTGACTTAAAATCTAGGAGTGCCTTAACAATGCACCCGATCATCGTCTATCCAAGACCTCGTGGACCTTTTATTATTTAATGTTACCTAAGTAACATTTAAACAATAATTTCCACCTTTTTGAATAATTATAGCCTTCAAGGTGAAATAGGATAGTAAGTCCTCCCTTGGGAAATTAATTGGAAGAGGACATTACAGTGGTTATGGTTGAGCAAAGAAAACCCAAGATGTGTTTATGGGTAATCCAAAGTGTCAGAATTTCTTGAACCCAACACCCGGTATTCGGTTCTTAGAAATTATTAAATGAATGAATACATGTCTATGTTCCTAACCAAAATATTTAGTGGAAGCAAAATTACTTGATTTGAATCACATACACATAAATGGATTTCTGCCCAATTAATAGTTAATCATTGATAAATTAATCATAGAACATACTTGGGCTCCCACCCTGGGATAATGGACCAAATGAGAAAATACAAAACTGATCACCAGCCTCACTGCACTGTTCAGACCAACACACACTCACTGAGAAGCCTCTGTCAATCTTGTGTCATTGTTGTGTCCTAGCTCCTCACCTTAGGCTCAATTTATAATTTTCCTAAGCTAAGATTGACAACAAAAAATAGCTCGTCAAGTTAACTGAAGATAACTTACTTTACTTTAGTTAACTATTCTATCTTTAGCTTTCTTTACTTTAACTCAAGTACAAGTCATAAATTTAGCTTGCTTTACATGCACATCTCATGCATTCCATGCAACACATTCGCATGTGTGCAACTCACTTGCACACTTTGCTTGTCACATGCAAGCTCCTAAAGAGGCAAATCAAAGTTCTTCTAGTCAAGACACAAGACTAGAAGTACCTTTCGAGCTACAAAGGTCATCACAAAGAAAACCCAAGATGATGATTGATCATGATGTAGAAGGCGTGAAATTGTGTATGTTTTTGTAGGTACAAGATGGAAATTGAAGAAGATTGTGAAATTTCCTTAATTGCAGTAACTGGAAATTTAATCTTCTATCTACTGGAGATTATTTGTCTTCAGAAAATTTATTTGGCAAATAACGATTAATTCACTACTGCAATATTCACAAATGAAGTTCAAGGATTGAGAAAATAACAAACACAAAATTTTGGACAATAGTCCCTGAAAAAATCCCAATGTGGGGAAAATCAGTTTAGTAGACGAGGGTTTATATTATTATTCAACAATTTGAGAAATATAACGACTTCCCTGATACTGGCAAAGCTCTGGCATACAATTTTCTCCATTGGAAAAGTAATCTGGAAACACAAGTTTCCTCTGCAAAATCAATTCGGCCTCCTCCCAACCTACTTGAACTCCTCTTGGCAATTCGCATTGCTAACTGGAAATGCGCACTAGCTCCTCCAGGAAATTCGCTCAACGTCTGGAAATTATTTCCTTCAAGTAAAACTGCCTCCAACACTTTGCTTGACCCACTCAACCAACCTCTAGGCAATAAATCTGACATTGGCACAGTGGAACGAGCTCCTCTCTGCATATAAATTCGGCCTCCCTTCCTTTCATTGGAACGTAGGGAAAATTTGTGGAAATCCTCTCTAGAATTCTTCTCCCAAATTCTCTTCTAAAAACCCCATTATTGGTGTCTCCCTCTGGTTCAACCGCGCCTTGCTAATTTTCTACAGTTGGGTAAGTCGAATTGCTCAAGTGTGTCTCTCCAAGCCTCATCGACTTGCTCTTATAATCTCTCATTGAACAATCAACAACGATGATCTAATCACAATCGATGGCTAAGATCATTTTGACTCCATCAAGTAACTTTTCTGGAAGTCTTTAGAGCAAAAGTGATTTTCCTCAATTAATCTAATTTAATTAACCAGTTTTCGTAAGTTAGACTTAGGAAAATATTTAATAATTGGCTAATTATTCTAGTTGAGGTGTTTATTGTGAAACATTTTTTGGGTATTGGAGAAAATGTGTTCCTCAACCTCATAGGCACCATAGAGACTAGAACATCTGTCCACTGCTATCAGAAACTAATAAAGATCAAGGGTGAAGATGAAGAATACCAATGAAGAAGATTACAAAAGGTAGATTGTAAATACAAAGAATCAAAGGAAAAGAGTATATAAGATGAAGATGAAGGGACTAGTTCAATCAAAGTTGAAGATTGCTTCTTGAGATCACAAGTATTTGTTAAGAGGAAGTATGAAGGAATAACTCCTACTTGTGATGTTTAATAACTTAATATGATGGATTTGTAATGTGTTAACGATGTAGACCAATTCTAGAAGTCTACAGTAATAATGAAAGATGAGGAGAAATGAGAGAAGTTAGGAATGAAGATCTCTTGAGAGATTTATGGAGATATCATGTAGATAGTTATAGAGATGGTTGAACTAATTGTCTTATTATGGCATAGTTGTTATGGTCACCTATAATTATATAAAGGGACCATTTGTACAATCTAATTACAAAGGGGAATGATTATTTAATATAATTTCCCCTTCAGGGGTGTTATGAGTGTAAATTTCTTGGTATCCATTGCTTCGTAAATCTTTGTATGTGTTTTGTAAATTCTCCATGATGTTACAATTAACTAAGCATGGACCTTTGGAACATTCTTATGGTAGGACTATATTCCATAAGTAGATTGACTATGGCACTTATTGCACATATGTTTTATGCTACGATATTGATACTTGAGAGTTATAGAAAAAGGTCTATAATCGATCATGATAGCTTCTCCTCCCCAACATGCTTGTTTTTAAAGCACGATAATTGTAAAGAGCGCTTGTTGATAATTTTTTTTTTTCTCTAGGAAACATTTTCAACAAGAAGTTGGTTCTGTTTGATAAGAAATTCACAACTGTCAATTGATAAGAAGCTAGCAATGCATTGACAAGGTAGTGAGTGAAGAAGAAGTAGGAGAGGTAGAAGAATGTAGCAGTTGGGAAGAAGATAAAAAAGCATCTCTGGGTAGGTGTCTTGTAGTGGTGACACTTTCAAGTAGATATAATCCTCCTAAGTGCCATTGTCATGACACCATATGGAGCTTGGGTGGTGTGATTTAGGGAACAATGCCAGCGTGTCCTAGTATCATCCAATTCAGTGGTTACGAGGCACTTTCCCCTAATGACTTTGACCTACTGAGAGGAGTTAATTTGTGTATCTTTCGCATAAGAGATTTGGAATAAGGTTACCTAGAACTTGGAAGTAAATGCCTTCCTAGTGTAGGAAGAAAGTCATCATTGGTTAGAGTATTTGAAAATCCTAATAAGGATCTACCTTGTAAAGGAAATGAAACCTCCCTCTAATTTCTAGGGCACCTAGAGTGCTCCTTATTCTCTACCTCATGCAATGAACAAATTTTATAGATTTATTTTGCCTTAGGGAGTTGGTCATCTACTTTGACTCTTAATTGGTGTGAGCGTAACCAACCCTTGAGAAACAATTCTTGGCTGTGTACAAGAATCCGTGCTCAAGACATTAAAGATTATGTCACAAAAATGTATATATGCGTCTCTGTTTCTTAACCCTTTAAATGTTAGTAATATATTTCCCAAATATCAAATCTTTAGTAGCCATGCAATGCCATATTCCCTTTATACTGAAGTGAACGGATGAAAGACAGAGAAAGAAAAGGATCTTAACTTGTCATGATGCTTTTCACAGAAAATGTCAAACTAAAATCCAGAAGAAGTGAAAACATATAAGTTAAAGAAGAGGAGCGCCTATTAAGGATATTTAACTCTTAGACATATAAATATCAAGAGACCTGCAGCTCTAGTCACTCTACTTTATTCACAGACATGCGAATGAAATGGAAACCAAGAAAACTCTTCAACATAGATGGAATATTGGAAACTTGCAAAACTTCTTTATTCATTTGATATTGCTCAGTACAAAATTAGCCTTCAAAAGGTCCAAAACTCGGAACCTTCTTCCTTCCTTAAGATGTCTTTAAATACAAGCTGAACCAAAATGGTTTCAGTTATAAAACTGATTCTAACTGACTGTAACTACTTAACTACTTTCTGTCACGGAGGTATATGCCTCAGAAACATTTCATTACATTGCATCATTTGACTTGAAAATAAAATAAAAGATGACAAATCCTAATCTAAAGGAACTGATGTTCCTGGAACAGCAATTGACTCAATGATTTCTTGCGGCTGTACGGTCACTTGTGGCTGCTTGGCGGGAAATCCTTTTTCTGTATCAATAGTAAATTTCTTACATTCCTTCCAGAGCTTGTCTTGAGTTATTGGAGCATTCTTATATCGATGATATTCTACTGTGAAGGCAACAATATGATTGTGAGTGAGGTTACTTGTAAACAACGTTTTCACCATCCACAGTAGAAGGAAATGTCTTTGTAAGAAATTGAAGACTGTTTCTCCCTTTAGTATCTGCGTCTTCTCATGTCGGCCATCTGCTCTGCTTTTTGCAAACACCAACTGATCTTCATAAAACTTCCAGGACATAAATTCACCTCCCTCCCTCCAGCATGATGGCAAGCCAGTTCTTATCAATTTATCAAATGAAATGTCAAATTTCTTAATCACCTCTTTGATTACCTGTAGCCGCTTCTCTGATGCTTTCAGAAGATCATTTTTAATGATCATCTTGCTTATTTCCTCAGCATAAAAATACCTGTCTTGTATCCCCATCTCTTGCAACTCCTCATCTGTTTTGGAATTAATAAAATTCATGAATCTTTTGGCCCAATTTGATCTTTTGATTGCAGCTGGCTTGTCTGATGACAGTTCCTTTTCGTGATCAGTAACAATGCCTTTTTCTCTGGCAATTACTTGTATGGAATTCCATTTTGCTTGTATTTCAGAAATGATCTCATTCCAGATGAGATCCTTAGCTTTAATAAGGGAAATATTTCCCTTCAATTTCTCCTTGAGTTCCTTAATTTCTTCTTCAGCTTTATGTAGCTTCTGCTCATTTTCTCCTGCCTTTTCTTCCCATCCTTGCATTAATCTCAGAGCTGCATCCTTTTCAGACTGGGCCTGTTTGCAATCTCTCTCCGCCATTTTTAGCTCTGTATTCAATTGAGCAACTTGGACCTGTGGATCGGCCGCACCTGCAGAAAAATCAAAAGTACAAGTGTGGTTATGAATTTGATTTTGTAAGGTTATGGCTGTTTGCTTTACCTTATCAAGCTCTTCATCTTTCTTTATCAATTGTTGTCGCAGCTCCTCTTTTTCCTTTTCTACCTCTGCTACTTCAGCTGCCAGCGAATGCTCTGCAGCTGGCAATTTCAGCTTCTTCCTTAATGAAGATATTTCTGCTTCTGCACCCTTCATCAGTTTGTGCATTGCGCTCTTATCATTTGGATCAACGCCAATCTTCATTATGATTTTCTTCAGTTCTTCATTTTGAATAGTCAATGCTCTGGCATTGGCTTTCTCCATCTTGCACTGTTTGACAACCTTAGCAAGCATATTCTCTGTCTTGACTGATGTAGCATGAGTCTTGCCTAAATCATTAACAATTAGCTGACCTGTTTGCATGTGGAGATTCATCTTGTCCCACAAGGGGATCTTCTTTACATCCATAACAATATTCAACTCCTTAAAACTGCCTGAGGGTCCCAGAGACATCCCTGTCGGATGCGATAGCGCCATTTTGAACTGGTCTTTCTCCAAATCCATTACAGTCAAAAGTCTTGTTTGGTCAGCAGATATATGATGTTCTGCTTGTGTCTCTATATTGGCCTTTATTCTTTGATTCTTTTCTTCAATTAGGGAGAACACCTGCTTCATGGAAGGAGCCTTCTCTAACTGGAGTTCTGATCTGCTAGGAGATGAAACACCATGTTCTTCACTGACCTGGAGAGTAAAACCAGGTGAATTGGAGGAGTGATCTTCTGCTAATTTAGTCCTTTTCTCCTCTCGGGGCTCTTCCTCATCAATCTCAATAACATCATCTCTCACTCTCTTGCCCATCTTTTCCAATATTACAGGAGTTTGAATACTAATCCGTGATGAACTTGGCCCTCCTGGATTAGCCAAATTTTCTAAATCTGGTTTACTCACATGAGTAAAAGCAGCATAACCGTTCTCGACCCTTCTCTGTGAAATAATCGCATGTGGGTCATAGGCCCACTTCTCTCCCAATAATAATTGTGTTTCTTCCAACATCCTTGACACCTCCTCATAAGCCTGCCTTGTGTTAACGACAAAAGGACCTACACTCATGGGAAACTTGTACATTAACCCCTTCTTCATTGGAAGAAAATGAATTTGATCCACATTGAGACTTTGCCTTATAAATTCCAAAGCAAACAGTCTCATGGGAACAAATGTTGGAAGTCTATAAGGCTCAACACCGACTCCATATAGCCTTATTTCAGAATAGTCCTCAAAAACAAACCAGTCTCCATATCTACAATTAGGTCCTAATTGCAAGAACTCCTGGGCCTTTGGCAAGAAACAGGGAGGCCGAGTTCCATTGAGAATTTTATAAGCGGTGGTCATAAAGTGTTCCACAAATTCAAATAAACCAGCTTCATTCTCTTCTCTTCTAATCAAATCAGTCCAAAGTAGAACTGACTGTTTATTTTTGTTGCTATCCATTATGTTCAAACCAATACCCATGAATTCTTCCACATTCTGGTATAAAAACAAGTAAACTATTAATGAGGGAAATCTGAAATAACCTGTTAGTGGGAAAGAAAGCAACTGAGAATTCACCACTTCTTGCCAAAAGGATGGAATATCTAACACCACTCCTAGTTTCATCATGAGAGTAAACATCCCCAGAGCTGCTTTGTCAACTTCGCAATCATCTTCTCTCCCCAGAATCTCCATAATACAACTGAGAATTGACCTGTATTGAACATTAAATGCATCCAAACCAAACTTTCCCGAACCAAACTGGGTCTTCTCCGGACTCGATACCAAAAATGACATGCAGCGGTTAAATTCCTCAATTGAGAGCTCCTCGAAATATTGAACCAGCGAATCTTCTGAGAATTGCAAAGGAGAATCATTCTCCGGGAAGCATAATGCTTGACGCATTAATTGAGCTGAAACCTGCAAAACACTTTCTCCCTGGGAGTTCATGACATAACATTTGCCGGGATACATGGACGAAACCAACCAGGAAATGAATTCAGGAAAAACATGGGTTTTAGGAATACAGGCGGACAGCACTCCTGAACTCTGCATAGCGGAAAACACAGGCGACTGGTCGGTGTTCAAGTTCACTTGGTAATGCATGAGAGGATGATTTACAGATGAGGAAGTATCACGGACGTCTTTCTCACTATCTAGGAGAGGATTCAGAGTGGACAGACCAGACAAGGATGCTCGTTTGGCCATAGTTGACAAGAATTTCGAAAACAGCTTGGTGCGAAGGTGGCGGGACGGGGTTTTAAAACTGGGCAACAATCACAAATGAACCACGACGGAACGGAAAACCCGATTTATAAACAACGGAGACCGCAATCAATGCAAGGGTGACGTGGGACGACACGCATGGTGGATGACAACTGTTTGCCAACTGTTTGACACCTCAATGGCTGACGTAATGCGGGGGGTCTGTGAGTACGGCGGAGACCTCCAACCCATACCCCCCGCAATCAACCAGAGCCGTTGATCAACAATTTTCGTAGATCTGACCAGTCAACTGTGGGGGGTCGGGTTTTGATAACCGACGGGCAAGTTGACCCCCCGCAGTTGCTTATCCAAAAGCTTCTGCGCGTGATCGCGACTTCCGCTCCGGAAGTTGCTCGAACTTTATGATTAATAAAAATATAGCAATCTATAGTCAGCCGCTCCACAAATCGAAATGAAAATGGAAATACAATGTATTCTTTCTTCGCATTTTTCCTATACTAAAGTATAAAACCTTATACTATAGCATATTTCGGATCCTTAGGAATATTTTTTCAAAAACATTTTCTTTTTTCAAAATTTCAAAACTTGACATAAAAAAGGATATGCAGATATAATGATCCACAACAAACGTAACCAAAGTTGACTGAGAGGAAAATGAAGCCCATGTAACAATTGGAATTGAAGGTGGCTTGGTAAGACGACGAATTCACTAGATATCTAGAGGAAATGCTCAAAGTAAAAGGCAAACTTGGCTCAAATTCCTCAATGATGTTGTGCATAAAACTTGGATGAAGCTCTCCTCGGTCTATCTCCCTTGACATAGAATTATTTTCCTCCTTTAAGGGTAGGAGGCTAGGTGGGAGAGAGGGGGGGGGGGGGGGTATGGGAGATCAAGTAAGAAGGGAGGTGATCAATTGAAATGCCCATTGACTCCTAGAATGACCACGCCTCAAAACCTTTAAGATCATATACCAAAATGGTGTAAAGATGCAAGTCTCTTTGAGGAGTAGGGCACCAAATGGGGGTACTTATTGTGCCCTTATGAGGTGTTTGTCATTTTTTGTTCATTATGAAGGAAAATGATAAGCCTAAAGGCTGACTTGAGATGAAGAGGATTTGCACCAAAATTTTTGTTGAGAAATCAATAAGGCTATAATTAGGGTGATTTCTCTTATACTTTATAACTGCATGTGATGTTTTTTTACTTATTATTATTATTATTATCTTCTTCACTTATTATTATGTTGTTCTTATCATCAAACAACTACCAAAAACATGAAGATCAATAGTACACAAGAACACAGGATGTAGGCTGCAAGTTAGGGCCAAAACCTCTCCTCTTGAGAGGAAAACCCACAAATCTTTTCTCTTCTTATATATTCTTCAAATGATGAATTCCAAGACCTCTTGACCAAGACCAATACCCTTCCAAGACCAAGCCAAACCTTATTGATGATGTGCTTCTTCTACCCAAGTCAAACCTAGTCAAATCTCTTCCAGCTGTACAATTTTGACCCCTAGCTACAAAATTTTGGTCTCCATTGCAAGTCTGAAATTTTCGGCCACCACAACAGTTGCTGCTTCCACACGTGTGAGGGAAATTAGGGCTTCCAAGGCTTCCTTGTTCCTTCGCTTGGGTTGCTTCTCCTTCTAGGGCTCGTAGGTCACCTAAAAGTCATTTCTTCCACCAATTTCGACCATCTTTCTGCAACTTGACAACTTTGACCTTGTAGCTGCAAAACCCTAGCCTTATCTTCTCACGTGAGAGAGAGAGAGAGAGAGTCAACCTAAAAACTTTGTCCTTCTGCCTTCTATCCTTCTTCATCTGCCTTTCTTCTGCCTCTTCTTCGCTTGGATGATGAGAGAATGAGTGAGTGTCCGTAGGAGGTCGAGTTCTCTCCTATATATAGGCTTTAAAGGAGGACAACATGCCCTAATGAGGCCGACTTCTTAGCTGCTGGGTCGACTTGGTCTAGGAGGGGTATTTTGACACTTTAAACACAAAAATAATTATTTTGACATGTTACAAGATGCCCAATGGGGTCTTCTTCATATGACAATGTCTCTATTGACTTTTTGACTCTATTTCAAACCCTAGAAGCACTCAATGGGTGCTTGACCTATAAATAAAATGACCTTTGGCATGAAACCCATGCTACAAAATTAATAATAATACTTTTTCTTTCTTTTTACAAGATACAAGAATCAAGAGTACATTTTATATTTATGAAGATCGAACCTACTTACGTATTACATATTTCAACACTCCCTCTTAACTAGGGAGGTATTCATAATGGTACATGGACATTCTCATACTGAAGAGATCTCATAAGAAGAGTCGGATTGGTAAGCCATCTGATAAGCTATTATTTCAACTTATCTTATTGCATCTCATCATAGCAACCAACATTGTCACATAGCAAGGCCTTGACTATCAACTCTAACTCTCCACAAGATCAGAGCACAATGTTGGCGAGACAATGACTGATAGACACCATCATTATTGTCTCTTAAGGCACATACCCCATCCAGATGTTCACAAGGTATGTCCTTTTAGGACCATTACTATCTTGGAATAACACATCTTCAAGGAATTTCCTCTTCGACTACTCTTACCTATTGGATGCCATACCACATCCTCAAAGAGTTTCAGAATTCAAATGCTTACCCAATCCTCGATTCTTTCTTCATACAATGAAGACAGGAATGATGTGTCTATGTCTCCCTCTCAACTAGGGAGGATCTACTCATTCCTATAAAAGGGATATACCCAAGTTCCCTCTTACCTATGGACTTGCCGAAGGTCCCTCTTAACTAGGGACTTGTTATCAACAATAGTTATCAGCTTCTTTGGTGGAGATCATCGTAGTATCAACTGCTTGTATGGCTCCTCATTTCGGTATCATGTCATGAACTTCAACTTCTTCATCATGGAGCCTTCTTCTTCCAAAACTTCTTTGTAGGCCATCAACCATCTTCTTTATCACTTTCCTTCAACGAACCATAGGGTTGAACCAATAGTCATGTCATCCTTTTCCTCATCAGAAAGCGATCTTCCCATCTGGTTGTAGATACCTCTTCCAAGTCACGTTCTTTCAAGATCTTCCATCCAATCTCATTAGTTGTAGGTGACTTTCTACAACCCTCTTTCGATAGCCCTGTAACAACCCAACTAGATGCTTTCACAAAAATCAAAATGAATATTAAATCAAATTTACCTCTTTATGATGGCCTTTCGTCATAACATCAACTTCTTGTAGCATCAACATCCTACACATATATGAATCCTTCTCCAAGACACATATTACCAAGGTTTTACTTTTTCAACATGCCTACCAGGGTCTTCATACCTTCTTCATGGAGATGTCATAGCTAATCCTCCTAGGTATCAGATGTTGATCACTTATCTTATCTTATGGGACTATAAATGCATTTTCTCATGAACTCTTCTTTCATCTTCTGCACATATTGCTTCCTCAGGATCTCCATAGTTCCTTCATTATAAGAACCATAGTGCTAACCACCTCATATTATCCATGAGGTCTTATTATGTTGATTTCATCTTGTCAATATGTAGAAGAGTTCAAGGATCATTGTCTATATTCCTTCATGCATGAGTCTAATGGAAGAGTTTCTTCTTCTCTCAACATGCTCATGAGAGAGTATCTGACCATTCTATCTACTATCATATGATGACATGACTTTATCTATCTATTACGAAATATACATACCTCTTCCTTTATGTGGTCATCTAGACTTTCGTCTAGCAACTTCCTTTCCATGCTTGAAGATGAAAGTATTTCAACCAACTGAACTGCTTCACATCTTTGTCATTATCCCTTACAAATGGATTCCACACAAGGTGGAATGTGGACTATCTGTGAGGCACTTGCTTCTTCTAAGTAGAGGTGAACCTTCTTATAAAGATTCTAGGATCTTGTTGATCCTCATTTTGCAAATGCTCCTTTCTATTAATGATGATGAATGATGACCTTTCTTTATCTTCTATTTTGCTAGACGACTTTTTCCAACCATATAGATTGCTACTTTGGTTGTCCTTATATGCTTCCAATGAAGATTCCATGAGCTACTTCCTTTCTATGATGATTGCTTCAACCATATAGATTTCTAATTTGACTAACCATGTCTCTATGATGATGTCATCTCTATATCTTCTATAATGCATCTATCATACTTGTAAGGCTTTCCATCATGACAACTATCTTTTATAAACTTGAAAAGAACTAAATGTAAGAGGTTCTCCCAATCATAGTAGAGGTCTTTCACCTCCTCCTTATTTGTCTCATTATTTTTAGGCTCCTCTACTTATTCGGTGGTATGGGCTTTGTTACCACTCAAACCAGTAGGGGACCTAAAAGGGACTCCTACGAGGGCAACTGCTAGGTCAAGGGCAACGATGGAGACTTAGCCCACTGTCACCACGGTTAAGATTCCCTGCTCTTTACGAACTTTCACTGATGGGAGGAGACTCGGTATTTAGGAAGTCACTTATAAAGGGTGGATCAACAAATAGATGTGAAGTGACCTTAAATACCTTTTCCCTAGAATAGGATTAAGAATGGAGCTTGTTTGCTCTTTAAGCAAGGTACAAGATTTCCTAGGAAAAGGAGGCGAGGATTTGAGGGTTAGGTTAAAGGAATATGATTTGGAGAGGAGTTTCCCAATCCCTGAAATCCTTATAGAACTTGGATTCTCGAGTTGCCCTTGATGAATTGCCTTTGATAAGAAATGGGACCACACAGGGCCAAGTGGACCAAGCCTAGGTTAAGGGGATGGAGTTTAGCAACTGATGATATTCTCAGCTTGACCAAGGCAAGGGGAAAGGATCAAACAAGAATTTTTACCTAAAGATGTCAAATTGATCCTATGAGGTACCAGCCTTGGGAACACCAGGGAAAAGTTTGATCTTAGATCTAAGGCTTGTGATATCTCACAATCCCAGCGCCAAAATCTCTTCAAATTCGGAGGAGAACTTGAGGACACACTAGCGCAGTAGGGCCTAGGAGATATAACTTTTTCTAGGGCTAGTTTGTCGAGAAATTGATGCCCTAGGTGGCCCAGCATGGCTAGACCTAAAAGAAAGGGAAAAGGTGAAAAAAAAGGGTTTAAGATGATCACCTTTTGATGGATCAGTGCCTAATTCCTTTTGGGGATATGGAGTCAAGGAGAACTATGAATATGGATTTTGTTTCTCATTCAAGGAGGCTCTCAAAGTCAACTTCGTCCCATGTTAAGGGCAAGAGAAGAAAAGTGACCTTAAAAGCATTTATACTTCGTACCCAATGGAGAAGGCTTGTCAAGGTAACTTTGACTTGTAAGACAATTCGTTCATCAAACATGGCCCATACATAGGGATAAGCTATATAGAAACATAATTCCACATTGATGCCATAAATGCATGCAACAACTAGCCCTAAAATAGCGAAAATCTCATGATCAATGTATGCAACAAAGTAAAAGAAAGTAATATCAAAATTATACTTACATGTAAGAGAATATATGCAACTATCAACACATTTGCAATATAAGAAGCTCCAAGATAAGAGGACCCAATCCACGCATCAAAATTCATCAATGATCCAAAAATATCCTCCAAGGAAAAATGCGAAGTTCTCAAAAGAGAGAATGATCCAAGTCAAGTGATGATACAAAATGAATTCATACAACTCCTATTTATACACTCATTAGGAGTTTGAATTACCTAATAGGTCTACATTAGCCCCTAAAATAAAATAATGTGTAAATTAACTAACTTTTGGTGACAAGCCCACCATACTAGTTCACAAATAAAATGATAAGCCTCTCAAGAGGTCAAATAATAATCTATGCATGTCGTAAGGCCTTCCAAGAGGCTTGATGAGGTTCATAAGTGCCATAATGATGAATAGGGTCCTCCAAAGTGATGGTCAAGGGGTGGCCCCTTGTTCTCCAAACAATAAACCTGTGGTGCTCCTAGTGGGTGCGGGGGCACACCAATGAACTCATGGGTCTCCAAATGAGTCGAAGATGCCAACAGACCTTCTGTAAGGGCTCAGATGATGGAATAAGTGATGCCATATCAACATACAAGTCCTGGGACACCTTCCAAGTGTGTGGTGCACCTGTGTGGCCAACTGGCCATATTGTACCAGATACATCTTCCTCATCCAAATGGTGGATCTCGAGCAATCTTTGAGCATCTCTGGGGATCCATGGAGTGTTGTCTACTGTTGTGGAGGCCTATGGCTCTCCACACACACCCTATATGTGTCAATGTAGCCCTCTGGAGGGTTAGGGCCCCGTATAGGAATACCAAACCCAAAATGGTCACCATCTGCAATCCTACATAAGATCCAATGCGTCCCCTAGCCTTCCAGCACAACAAGTCATTAAAGTAATCGGGTAAAAGAGCTTACAAACCATGGACAACAAGTGGACACTTCATAATGGCATGCCCTTCCATAGTGGGCTTTAGCATGTGCTAATGTCTCCAAGCTCCAAAGGTTAGCCATCACCTTATTAGCTGGTTTGTACCTTTAGAGGGGATAGTGTGTCTAAGGTACAACCCTCAAATGGTGGTGGCATGTGATAAAGAGGTGAAATGGAATAGGGAATGAAAGGGGCAATCTTGGGCCACCTATCGGGGCACAAGGGTAGCTAGAAAAAGGGAAGCCCACACTTGCGTATATAAGGTGTAGGAGGGAGAAATCGTGGTTAATGAGGTACCTCGGCCTTGATTTTTCCACCCTTCTTTATATGCCTTTTGCCTTTTATGATTTTTCTTTGATTAACTGCTCGGGGCTCAAAGGATAAGAGCATGATGTGTAAAATATAGCAGTGATTACCCCTTTTTTGGTAGGGCAGTTCATTGCCTTCCAGGGGTTGGGACAATCATAGATTCTTGAATGATAAAGGAGGCTCATTGGTGGCCATGGGTATGGGGTAGAGCTCATGCATTGGCTTTTGCCCATGTGCTGATTATCTTTGTCATGACCATATTTTGCATCTTGTGATACATTTTTCCATTGAATGTGGCCATTTATGTTTTTACTTTTCTTTTCAGTTGCTTCAACCTATGGGGCATCGTTCCAAGCCTGATGCAATGTGGGAGCAAGGGAATGGGGAGGCTAATCCTATGTGGACCCAGTGAGTAAATGTGGATCCAGGTGGGAGAGATGATGAATGGGGGTATAGTGAATGGAAGGGGAGTGGTATATGTGGATAAGGGAACGAGACCACACAACCAAATCGGGGTTTCCCAAGTAGTACCACCCTAAAACCAAATGGTTAGTAAAGGAGATCCTAGGGGACTAAAATCCATGGGTAACATCCAAAATAGGTCAAGGGGACAAAAGCACAAACTAAGCCCACTCCTTCTGTCGAATCCCTCCATCAATCCATGTAGAAATTTCTGAATCTTAATTCTTATGCAGAAATGATTTCTGTTAATCCAGTTAAGCTTCTCCTACTTATACAAGTTATCAACTGAATAAATTCAAGTTAACATCAAAGCAAAACACATAACAGATCTCTACCAATTCAGATCTAGAATAAGCACATGCACACATAGACAAAGTGATACAGTTATTTCTGGACAAACTGTCCCCGGAAAAACCCAATGTGAGAAAACCGGTCTCTGGCTGTTGGAGGGCTCTATTATTAAGAATATTTTTGAATACACAACTCTGGATTCCAGATCTGGAAAACCCTACAGAGAAAACTCTAGATCTGTAGCACCTGGCTGATCTAAGACCAACAATATTGACTGATCCACACTCTCAAACGGGATTTACAGAACTCAGCCAGATCTAGGCCTAGAAACCACAGATCTGCCCCTGAAAGACACTGCGTCAGCCTTTGAAGGCCTCCAAATGCTCAGCGCTGTCACTGGAAGGGACTGCATTACCCCAGACTGGGTGACGCAGTCACTATGCTACTCCTAAGGGTCTCTGCGTAACCCTTGAAGGGTTTCCTGAAAATCATGCTGTCCTTGCTGATGCTACTGGTGCCTTCCTCTGCGCTGTCTTTCCTGATCTCTTTTCTGCTTCTTGTGTATTCCAGACCCCGGTATCAGATCATCCCCTTGGTCTAAATTCCCCTCTTTGCAATTGAAAAACTTGAGAATTCTTAGCAACCCCGCCCTAGAATCTCAGCTTAGCTTCAGTGCTCTGCCTCTGTGTGTCTTACAAATGACCCCAAGCCTTTCCTTTATACTTTTCTCATTGACAAATCGATGGCCAAGACTAAAAGAATGCTCGATCCATGTGACTTAAGACAATTTCATCACATGTTTAATTAAATTCACTTTAATTATTTTATTTTTCTAAGTTTTAACTTAGGAAATACATTAAAATAATTAATTAATTTAATATCTCTTAAACCAGATGAAATTTCCCAAATCCATTTCTGGGTCTTGTAGATCAGGTGAACTCTAGTCCTTCCTCAAAATTTGGGACCTAGAGCACAACTGATGCTACCCTAAATACACAAAATCTCAACACTCCCTCTTAGCATCAAGGGTATGCTCTAGCAATACATCACACTTATGCATTACAAGATTTCTGACACTGGTTCTGTGTTGCTGAAGCTTGGCCTCCTGCCACTCAACTTTGCACTGCTGCTGCCATTCTGTATTGCTGCCCATGATTCTGCCACTGCCACTGCAACCACTGTACTGCAACTCCCTCTCAATATGCTGCATCTATGCTGCTCATAGCGCTGCCATTGCTGATTTGCTGCACTGCTACTTCAGTTGTTGTGAGAAACAACTGAATCTCTTGCCCAATCTTTGACAAACAAGTCAGAAGGGCTGCATCCTCATCACTGAAGTTCCATAGGCTACAGATCTGTGTTGGCATCTAAAGAACGATGCACAACTACAACTCTGCCTGCGTAATCAGACTCCCTCTACACTACTGAAGTCACATCAGCTCCTTGTGCTAAAATCTATCACGCTGCTGCTGCACTGTGCTGTCCCTTTCAAGCTCTCCGCGCTGCTTAGCTCTACATTGCGCTGCTGAAGTCACTTCAGCCTTTGCGCTGCTATTGCTTCTACGCTGCTGCTGTTATGCTCTGCGCTGCTGCTGCTATGCTCTGCACTGCTCCCCCCAGCCTCTAGATCTGCCTCTGCTTATTAGCCGCTTGGCATGCCCAACAGCTTCTCTATGCTTCCATAGGAGATCCGCATCTGTCGGCATGGCTAGGGTCTACTCTGCATGGTCTCTTAGACCGTATGCCTCAAGGACAATCAGGATCCTTGCTTTCCACACCGAAAAGTTTGAGAGGCCCTCTAGCCTATCTTGATCACGCAGTCCATGAGGAGCCATTTTCTCAGAATGTGTCGGAGCTGCTCTTCTCTATGCTAGAGATCTTGGATCTAGGGTCCTTTTCGAATTGGGAACCCTGCTCCCTCTAACACTTGATTTCCCTCCGTGGAAATCTACCAAATCAACTATGATTCAGCTTCTTCTTTGATCCTCTGACCAAACTGCAAGTTTCCTTTGGCAAGAAACTCTCTGAGAAGCTGATCTCTTCCCAAACTTTGTCACTTGTGCTAAGGTTAAATATGAAAACTTAGGAGAGTTAGACCCACCGGCTCTTAGTTTGCACCTTCTGTGAGAATTTTTGGATACAATGATTCAGATCGGAACTCTAACCAGGCGACAGACCCGATAGCATGTTGTTCAAAGTGCCTTTGCGCGATAATTACGTGGAGGCTTGCTAGGACACGTTGACTGAACGCGTCACCCTTCCCCTCTGCGTGATTCTGCTCCTAAACTAACATTTGTCCTTCATATCGCTTTTCTACGCCTTTCCAGCTGCTTTGTGCAACTAGATCCTTCAAATTCTTTAGGTAGTGAAGCCCTTCTAGATGCATGTTGTTATTCTTTGGTACCATGTAGAAATTTACGAATCTTAATTCTTGTATGAGAAATTATTTCTGTTAATTTGGTTAAGCTTCTCCTACTTATACAAGTTATCAATTGAATAAATTCAAGTTAACATCAAAGCAAAACACATAACAGATCTCTACCAATTCAGATCTAGAATAAGCACATGCACACATAGACAAAGTGACACAGTTATTTCTGGACAAACTGTCCCTGGAAAAACCCATTGTGGGAAAACCGGTCTCTGGCTGCTGGAGGGCTCTATTATTAAGAATATTTCTGAATACACAACTCTGGGTTCGAGATCTAGAAAACCCTACAGAGAAAACTCTCCAATAACGGCACCTGGGTACAGTCTAGACCAACAATGCGGCGATCCACACCCTCAAACGGGATTTACAACACTCAGCCCGGATCTAAGCCTAGAAACCCCGGATGCCGCAGGATCTTCGTCGGCCCTCACGAAACCTCCAAATGCTCCAACTCTATAGTGGAAGTTGGACCACCCCAGGCCATTTGATCACCGATCCTACGCTGCCCCTAAGGGTCTTTGCATAACCCCTGAAGGGTTTCCTGAAAATCACGCTGTCCTTGCTGCTGCTGCTGCCTTCCTCTGCGCTGTTTTTCCTGATCTCTTCTCTGCTTTTTGTGTATTCTAGACCCCGAGATTAGATCATCCCCTTGGTCTAAATTCCCCTCTTTGTAACTAAAACTGTTGAGAATTCTTAGCAACCCTGCCCTAGAATCTCAGCTTAGCTTCAGTGCTTTGCCTCTGTGTGTCTTACAAATGACCCCAAGCCGTTCCTTTATACTTTTCTCGTTTACAAATCAATGGCCAAGATTAAATATTTAATCTATGGCTAAGATTAAAAGAAATCTTGATCCGTGAGACTTAAGACAATTTTATCACATGTTTAATTAAATTCACTTTAATTATTTTATTTTCCTAAGTTTTAACTTAGGAAATACATTAAAATAATTAATTAATTTAATATCTCCTAAACCAGATGAAATTTCCCAAATCCATTTCTAGGTCTTGTAGATCAGGTGAACTCTAGTCCTTCCTCAAAATCTGGGACCTAGAGCACAACTGATGCTACTCCATATACACAAAATCTCAACAATCCATGCCCATAAGTGTCCATGATAAGTAAACCCAATACTCAATTACCAAATGACAAGACATACCTTTAGGTTCGAGAGACACACTTTCAAATGTACGAGGAATACAGATGGGTGAGGGACCACATGGCTGGCTCATGTGGCGAAGAAATGGCACAACGAGCTAGTTGAGGGCTGCAAAGGGCCATTGCCTGTCGGCTGAGGTCCATCATGGAGAAAAAATTTCTCCTAGGGATATCAACCACGAAGTGGTGGGTAACGAGTTTTTATTTAAGGAAATTCATCCTTGAGCTGCCAATTTTCAACACTCCCTCTCAGCTAGGGAGGAATTTCTTTCTAAATAAAAATATCTTTGCTTTCTCTACTCATCTTTTTGTTCATCCTTGCTTTCTCTACTCATCTTTGTTCATCCTTGCTTTGTATCATCTCAAGCAATGCTGTCTCAATCTAATGAAGAAGAATCATCATATGAGAGATTCATCTATCACCCTATATCTACTGATCTTCCCACCTTGACACAAACTGAAATCTGATTGCAACAATTGGAAATTATGTTTCTAATTGTTAATTATTTTAACAATTTATCCGCTACGACAAATATCAAATAAATCACACTGCAACCTTCACAAATAAAACTGTAGAAATAATAACGTTGGAAACTGAGAAAATACTAGTACTCACACATTGAAATGACACTATTATTTTTGGACAAATGTCCTCGGAAAAATCCAACTTGGGAAAATTAGTGCAGCAGCTGAGGGTTTTTATTATTAAGCAACAATGAAATATGAGTACAATATTTGGATGCCCAACTAGCAATCCAATCAACAAGTATTTGACATAAATAATTAGAGAGAAAATTCTCTCAACCCACAAGCAATCCCAACACTGGCTTCTACGTAAAATTTGGTCGTCAAACCCCAACGTAGGCCCTCTGCACTTCCTCTCGCACATGTGGCTCGAAACTGCCTTTGAGCAAGCTGTCTACTATGCCTCTGCTGCTGGAAGAGACTCTCTGACCCTCTGGAAGACTTTCCCGGCCTCTGGAAGCTGAATAGCCCTCCTCAGCTAAATCGAACTACTCTACTTCAATTACTGCGCAGTCCCTATGTTTGCTCTACATGGATCACTTCTGCCACTTGCTACCACCTCTCTGGATCTAGAAAACTTTTTTTGGATCACTGTCTCTGCCCCTCACTGTCTCTGCTTCGATCTTTGGCTCTCCGACAATTGTTGCTGCTCTTTGGAAATCGATCTGCCAAGGAAATCGAACTTTTGGTGTGTCTTCTCCAAGTGCCCATCGACTTCTTCTTATAATCCTCTATTGCAACTTCAACGACCAAGATTAAATCTTAAACAAGGGCTAGGATCATCTTGAAGTCGATTTGTGTGAGTTTCTAGAGAATTCTCACCTTGACTTAACTAATTCTGATTAGGGTTGCAGGGGAGTGCCCACCTCGCCCGCCCCCTCGACCCTGCTCCCAATTCGCGCTCCGCGTGGGAGCGCATACGAAGTGTGCACTCTCGAGGTCAAAAAAACGCTCCCAAGTTTTTTGGAAGCATTTTTTTAGGGAGGGAGCATTTTCAGGGAGCGTTTTTTAGGGAGGGAGCGTTTTTTTTAGGGAGCATTATTTTAGGGAGGGAACGTTTTTTTTAGGGAGGGAACATTTAAGGGAGCATTTTTTTTAGGGAGGGTGTCCATTGTATCTGATGGATGGACAAATGTAAAAGGCAAGACATTGATAAGTGTTATTGTTGTGTCTGTTAGTGGTGCATTCTTCCTTTCATCATATGATTACTCAAAAAAGTTCAAGACCAGCGTCAACATTGCAGAACTGCTAGAATATATGACTGCTAGAAGATTGGCACACACAAAGATTTGGTCCTAAATGAAATTACTTGTTCTCCATTTGCTTAAATCATCCATTTATTATTATTTTATTATTTACAATTATAATAAAATAAATAATTATATATTTGTATTAATATTTAGTTATTCTTCTGAATAGGTAAATATTAAGTAATAAATGATTATTTTTTTTAATAACTAAAACGGGTATGGATTTTTATTAATAGGGAACTCCAATTGGCCGCAGCCTTACAACCTTTAGTACAAGACTTCTACATTTTCCTATTACATGTTGTTGTCTTTTTCAAGGAATACAAATTTTTACTGGATCTCCTTCATTTATGCTGAGTTCTCCTTGGGCCAAGAGACAACCTTTGTTGGCATATTTGTCTGCTTATTTGCTTGATTATCTAAGGATATGATAGCATTTGAAGGAGGTGAAATCTTGTAGGATATATCTCAGCCTTTGCAGATTCTTGTTTAAGCCAGCGTCATTAAACTAACCTTTCGAATGTATCATTTTGATTAGGATTTCAAAGTCGCCAAATGCTTGCAACTCCCGGTGTCCTCTTTCTTTGGCTATATGGCAGAATTTTATCAAACTCATAATTTCTGCTTGATTGTTGGTTCGTTGTCCTAGTCCCCAACTGAAGATTTCTTTTATGCTCCCATTGGAAGAGTATATAAGTCCTCCAACTCCCGCTATATCAGGGTTTCCCTTGGAGGCACCATCAAAGAAAGATGTAGTTATTCCTTGCTTCCTCCACCAACTCTGGAATGTTTCGTCCTTATCTCTTAGCCTTCACTCAGGATTGAGATGGGGTTTTTCAATGCTATGAATCTATTGGGTAAGCACAAAGGTACCGAGCCAACTCTTTTCCTTCTGCTGCAACGAAGAATCGACTTTGAGGTTATGAGAGTTCAAAGTTTCTAGGAGAAGGCCTTTTGCTTTTGCTGCTACCATATTGGGAGTCCAGGCTGCATTGTTGAATATCTGTTCATTTCTAGCAAGCCATAGCTTCCAACACACAAATTTGGGGATGGTGATCTAGACTCTAACCCATAAGGAGTTGATTGAGAGCAAAGGGTATCAGTCCTTCCATGTAGAGAATAGGTCTACTACTGAAATTTTAGTGGGGGCAGCAACCTTGAGACCATGGAGTATGAGAATCCAGACTTTATTTGCAAATAGACAGTCTACAAACAAATGATCCATGGTTTCCATGGCTTCTTTGCATAATGAGCATCTATGCGGACCAACGATAGTTCTTTTCATTAAGTTTTCACCAGTCAGGATCTTTTTGTGCATTAATGTCCAGAAGAAGAAGTTTACTGTGGGTAGCACCATTGAATCCCATACCTCCATCCAAAATCTTACAGGGAGGGATCTGTCTCTCTGTGGTTGTAACATTTCATAGCCTTTGGGTTAGGAGTATATTCCTGAAGGTCCCCAGCTCCATTTATCATCTTCTGACTTGTGCACCGAAGCTGCATCACGTAGCTCCTCTTTAAGCATTGTTGTTTGTTGAAGGAGATGATCTGGTACATTGCTAAAGTTCCAATCTGTCAAGAAACCAATGTCGTCCCATTTCGAAATGTCATAAACGCTATTTTCTCCTATGTTTTCTAGAAACTCATAGATTTCATGCAGGCTGGCGTTTGAAGCTAAAGGCGGATGCCCCATTATCCGATATGTCCAAAGTTCTACACGCTTGCCGTTTCCTCAGATGCGGTACAGATTTTGCATGAAAAATCGAATTCCTTTGATGCAGAGTTGCAATAACAGCGTGCTCCTCCTACTATTGGTGTTCTGGAGATTTCTGATTTTTTCATTCGGTATATATTTATGCCTCAGCGTTTTTCTAACTAGGTGGTTGGGATCGCTGTGAAGCTTCCACAATATCTTATAGCCCAGTGCTGCGTTGGCGAGATCTGGATCTCGAATTTGAAGACTGCCTTCTCTCATATTTCGCTTTTCTTTCTCCCATTTAACCAAGTGAAATTTACACTGGTTCCCTTTGCCTCCATGCCACAAAAAATCTCTCATGATTTTGTTGATTTTCCCTTAAATCGATTTTGGTGCCATGAGGTAGGACGCTTGGTAGATCGGCAGAGATGAAAGAACATATTCTATCAGGATTAATTCGCCTCCATGAGTTAGCCATTGACCTCCCCATGCAACGATTTTGCCTTTGATTTTTGTTAATACTCCTTCCCACAGATTGACTATGTTTGTGCCCAGTGTTAGTGGCAGCCCAAGATAATTAATTTTGTCCCATTTTGAATATCCATTGAACCCCAGATTGCGAGATATTTTTTGTGTTTCATCCTCTTCTGCATTCCAACTATAGACAACAGTGCTCCGGATGCTTTGCAGTAGGCTTGAAGAGTGTTTTTAAATGCAGAGGCTATTCTGTTAGAAGCTCCTCCCAACATGAGGGAATCATCGGCGAACATGGCATGATTTATTGGTTTAAGATCCTTCATTATTCTCAAACCTGGGGCAGCTCCTGTAATCTTGTCCTGCTCCAGCTTTCTGCTAAGCGTATCTACCATTAAAATGTATAGAAATGGAGAGAGGGGGTATCCTTGCCTCAGCCCCCTCGAGGCTTTGAAGAAATCAGCTGGCCTCCCATTTACCAAAGGGTCTATCCAAGGGCTGTTGGTACAGGATTGAATCAAATTTACAAACTCTTGTGCAAATCTGAAGGAGAGGAGGACTTGATATAGGAAGGACAACTTTACTCTATCGAAGGCGTTGGCCATGTCTAACTTGATCAGCATGCCTTTCTCTTTTCTGAGGTTACTGGAGTGCATGGCTTCCCGAACTTGAATTACATTGTCCAGAGTGTGTCTCCCTTTGATGAAGCCTCCTTGTGAATCTGAGATGAGTTTGCCCAACAATGGCTTTATTCTATTTGCCATGAGTTTTGCGATTATCTTGTAAGAGGCATTACATAATGAGATTGACCTGAACCTGTCAAAGGAGACGGGATTTGTTTCTTTTGGAATTAATGCAAGGAAAGTTGAGTTGGTATTGCCACCCAATTTTTCTTTCTATAGGAATCCTTTTATCATTATGATGAGATCTGATTTGATTATATCCCAGCATATCCTGTAAAAATGTATGGTAAACCCATATGGCCCGGGGGTTTTGTCAGGGTCCATGGACCAGATGATTTTTCTGATTTCTTCTTCATTGGTTTGCTTCAATAATGTTGTGTTGTCCTCTTTCGTGACCAGTGTCGGGATGTTCTTGAGGAATTCTTTATTGCCTTCTTCACTGTCATCATTCTCTTTGTTGTAAATTTGGTGGAAATGTAAAGCAGCAGCAGCTTTTATTTGATCTATTCCTTTGCAAAGCCTCCCATCGGTGGTGGTAATCTCTGTGATGTGATTCCTTGAGAGGCGAGCTCTACATTGTCGATGGAAGTAGGCTATATTTCTATCTCCAGCTTCTAGCCAAAGACTACGGGACTTTAATCTCCAATATTCTTCTTCATTTCTGAAGGAGCGGAATGTTTTACATTGGGCTGCTTGCTCCTTTTCTAATTCTGTTTTAGTTATATCTATTCTATCCATTTCACTCTGCAGATTTTCCAGTTGCTGCACTGACTCCTTTCTTTAGTTTTTGGGAGTGTTTGTTGGGAGTTTTCTCCATTCCTTGAGGGCCTTTTTTGTTATTTTTAATTTTTGTTCCCATACATAGTTGGGAGAGCCAGTGACTGAGGTGGACCATGCCAGTCGGACCGTCTCTACAAAGCCACTCTTTCCATTCCACAGTGGACTGAATCTAAATGGGATTGGCTCTAGCATTAGCAGGATGGGTTTGTGGTCCGAGGTAAGCTTGGGAAGAATGGCTGTGGAGATAAGCCTCCTTTCCGTCAAAATTGTGCTTTGGACCAAGAACCTGTCTAATCTGGCGGATATGTGATCTTCCCCTGTCCTATTGTTGGTCCAGGTGTAAAGCCCTTTTCTTGGTTTAAATTCCATTAGGTCCCATTGTTGCATCATGTCTTCTTCTACATAGATCATTTGATCCTTGCTGTTCCTACCCCCTCTCTTTTATTTTTCATTCATCAGTAGATTAAGGTCTCCAACAATGATTATATTGTTTGGGGAGTTCAGTTCTAGAAACTCATTTAATGTTTTCCAACAATATTTCTTTTCAGAATACAATACCGGTAGATATAAATTGAATAATGCAATGGTTAACTTACTCGCTATGTGCTTCAGCTTTGTGAAACTCCAGTGTTGTGTATTGTAGGAGTTGACGAGCCTGAACTGGTCTTCCTTTCACAAGGTTGCTATTCCTCCGGAAGAGCCCCTTGTGCTTATTACTTTTCCTGTATTCTTCTGCCATTTATTTTTTTGATCTCTAGAAGGGCTTCCCCTTCGATTTTTGTCTCTTGGAGCATGAGGATGTCCGTTGGTTTCGTTTTCATTAGGTCCTTGACCGCTTCAATTTTCAACGGGTTCCCCAAACCTCTGCAGTTCCGAGAGACGATTTTCATTACTTACTGTTGGGGGTGGTTGGGCCTCCTCCTTTTGGGGGCCTTGTCCTTATGTTTCTACCAATTGACATTTCTATATTAGGTTGACTTCCTTGGGTCTTTTGTCTTTCTGCTTCTTCCTCCCTTGCTTCTCTGCGAGACTTTCTTCCTGCTCTTTTGGCAGGCCTTTCTAGGATCTCATCCTCCGAGGAGCTTGGTGATTCTAGTACTTTCTTTCTGGCTATGTCGACATATGAGGGAGAGGGGGCTACTTCCAGCGTTCCCACCGTTTTCCCTTGTTCCTCTGTGCCTTTCCCGTTTGGGGAGGGTTTTGATTGTTCGTTGCTATCCTTATTTGCTTCTGGTTCTTCTGTGGCCTTGCTGGACTCTGCATTTTGAGGTCCTCATTTCGACATGGGCTTGGGGATCCCGTCTTTTTGTTCTTGCCCTGATTTCCCAGGATTTCTTTCCTTTGTTATTCCTTTACTTCTAGGTTTTGTTGTCCCTGCTTTCTGCACTGTGATCCATTGTTCTGCTTTCGCATTCTCACTCTCTTCTACGACCTTTTTTTTGCAATGTCTTGGGAAATGGCCGTAGCCATGGCAGTGCCGGCATTTGAAGGGTAACTGCTCATAATCTAACTCCTGTATATCTGTCCAATCTGTAGCAATTAGTTTGATTGCCTCTGGTAACCCTACTTCCAGATCAACCTCCACACAGATCCGTGCGCATGAGTACTAGTATTTTCGCACTGCTTGGTCTATATACCTTCCAAGCATATTGTCGATAGGATGCAGTGATTTTTGATTCCAGCAATGTAATGGGAGATAAGGTAAGCGAACTTAGACTAGAACGACGGATGACACATCCTGGGCTAGATCGAAGTCAGGGGTCCATTTGTTCAGATATAAACCCTAAGGCCCCATGAAGTATGGGTTGTTTCTGAATATGAGTTTTTTGTCCTCAGAGCTTTCGAACACGAAAACAAAAAAATCATTTCCCTACAAAATGACTCTTGATTCCTTCTGATATGAGCGGCGTCCAATTCCTCTGCACCCAAGCTTCAACGGATTTGGGAGAGGGCCAAAGCCTGATAAACTGCTTGATGAGCCCTCTATCTACGAGATTGACAACTGATCTGCATGTTTCTTCTATTGGAAATTCCACGATTGGGATGCAATCCAAATTCTTTACAAATTTCTGCTGTGTTGCGGACAACGGTCTTTTGGTGGCTCCAGCAACAAGCTTCCTGAAAGCTTCGAGTTCCGGCAAGGGGGGGGGTGGAGGAACGACGCCCCGCTAGCATCCATGGATGCTATACCTGGTGAAGATTTGCAAACAAGGTGGTTACTAAGTTAGGGTTGCCGACCGCGCAACGTTGGTAAGTAATAAATGATTATTATTTTTAAAAGAATTTATAACATTTAAATTTCTTAATAATTAGAAAAATAAATAATATTTGATTTGATATATTAATAATATTAATTAATAATAATAATATAATATGAAAATAATTAATTAACTAAATAAGTTATAAAAAATTTAATTAATTCTTAAGAAATAATTTATAATTATTATTATTATATTTTAATTAATTTAAGAAATAATTTATAATCATCATTAATAATTATTTTCTGCAATTAATTATTAAAATTATATAAAAATTATTATTATGAATAATTAAAACATTATTACTTAATAAATTATGAATATTTTAATAAAAAAATTATTAATAACTTTTCTTTTGGTCGGCTCTTTTATTCTTTCTTTAATATTTATTAATGGTTTGATTTCTCTTTCAAGCATTCTTCAAAATGGCCGAAGATGGATCCCCGGTTGGATTCGAAACATCGACAAATGTCTTTCAATGATCGTGATACAATCCGAAACATTCGTCTTTAAATGTATCATGTGATTTTCTCGCATGTGTCTGTTTATTAATACACCATTGTTTTTAAGATTTTAAAAATCTTTACAACCATCTAGATTTCTATGGTTGACAATTTGCACATTATTTCATCCAAGACACACAACAAAGTTGTGAGCTTTTCATTTTCTTCCTGGGTTACATCTGGAATTTGTGTGAATATTTTATTGGATGATTATCTTTATGTGGGTAAGCCACATAAAGTATCTTCTCTTCATTTACATCTTACAAATACCCTTTAACGTTTCTAGAGAAATTATTCTTCATTCTTACATCTTTACAAACACCCTTTAACATTTCTGTGAGAAATTATTCACATTTTTTTAATTGTATTTTCCGAGGGAAGACAATTTCAACAAACATTAAGGCCAAGCATTAGAAGACCACCATTACCACGATTTGCTAAAAAATTAGACATTTCTCGTGGCAAGAGGCCAAGTGATGTATAAAATGATTTACTAGTCTTTTCTAGTTTCTAGTAGTTTTAACTTTTTATAACTATTGAACCTCGACTTTTTCATATTTATTATGATATTTCTTGTAAACAATATATGACAATTTAAGTTTGAAGTTTGAAACTTTGAAGTTGGTAGTTATAAGTTTATAACTCATTATGAATTATGAATATGATGCTTCATGAAATTTGAAAGTTGTTTCATTTCGTTTCATTTTATAACATTTCATTTCATGGTCCTCAAAAAACCCAACTTGGGAAAAACCTATGGCAACAATTGAGTGTCTTTTTTATCAAGTAACACCGAAATCCGAGTACAACCTTTTGATGCCCAATCGGGCAATCCAATCGCCAAGTATCTCGATAGAAATAATTAGAGAGCAAATTCTCTCAACCCACCCGACACCGGGTCATTTAAAAAACCGGCCGTCAAACTTGAGCGTAGGCTTTGCACTTCCCTCTCGCACGTGTGGCTCAAACTTCCTCTCCGAGCAAGCCGTCTACTTTGCCTCCGCCGGTGGAAGTGACTCTTCGACCCTCTCGGAAGACTTTCCTCAGCCTTTTGAACCGAATCGCTTTCCTCCTCGCCGAAATGTAATTGCTTTTCTTCAGCCTCCATCGCACACTCGCGCTGCCTTTGCATGGATCACTTCGCCACTTGTTGCTACCTCTTCCGGATTTGGAAACTTCCTTTGGATCACTGTTTTCTTCCCCCACACTCGTCTCTCGCTCATTTCTTTGGCTCTCCGACAACCGCCGCTCTCTAGAATTCGATCTACCAAGGAACTCAAACTTTTTTTTTATAATCCTCTATTGAGACTTCAATGACTAAGATTAAATCTTAATCAAGAGCTAGGATCATCTTGAAGTCGATCTTCGTGAGTTTCTAGAGATTTTTTGCCTTGACTTAATTATGTCTAATTAACCATATTCCCTATGTTTAGACTTAGGAAATATTTAAAAATCACTTAATAATCTAATTAAGTCATCTCTAGGTGGATTTTCCAACGATTTCGTGTTTTGATATCTCATGTATTCTAGCCTCTCCAAATTGGAAGAATGTGGCTAGAACACATCCGTTGCCACAAAAACTAACAATTATGACTTGTCAACTCATGACAAGGATCATGCACAACCAAGACTCACCTCAAGAGTCAATTGGTAGAGCACTTGCATCCATAGACTTTGTTAACACATGACAATAACTCGAGTCTCATCTCTCGCTTGGGGAGATTACCACTTGTCAACACTCGACAAGGATCACGCACAACCAAGCTTCACCACACCCATTGGCCGATGCGGGTGGCAATCCCAACAAGCCCAACTTATGGGTAGTATGCATACTCGGGGTATACTGTCCCACACTTGATAGTAGGGGTGATTGCCACTTGTCAACACATGACAAGGATCGCACAACCCACAATCAAGAGTTCCTCAACCTCGTGGAGCTCTCCAAGCTCCATTCCCAACCTCGCTGGGTGATCTCGTATTGCAGGGGAAGAGCATAGCTCAATGCTCGATCAACCGTGATCGCTTCTAGAAGGGTCACATCCATCGATCCGTTTTCTTACCAATACTCAAGAAATTCCTTCGTGAAAAGGCTTGATAAGCATAAGCCAACTATCTCGATCATCAATACACATGATGGAGTTTCACTACTCTCTATACCATATCCCAGATATAGTGATATATAATCTCATCGTGCTTGGACTTGTCATTAAACACGAGATTTTCCTAAGTTGAATCCCACTCTTATTGTCATAGTATATCACGTATCCGGTACATGCTCAAACAAGCTTCTCCAAAGAGTTTCCTCCGCCATACCGCCTCACAACTAGCCATGCTTGTAGCAATGTACTTGACTTCGCTTGTGCTAAGGGCTATAGGCTTTTGTTTTATGCTCATCCAAGATATCATGGCATCCTAAGCTAAAGCAACATCCAAATGTGCCCTTTCCTGGCTGCAAGAGGAGTTACCAACCCAATCAACATTAGAGTATCCATGAAGTCTCACATCTTCGACAATATATCCGAATCCAAGATTGATGGTCCCGTTGTCGCTTTGCCACCTACACCTACCTAGTAGTTAGTGAGAAAAGCTTCTAACCCCACAAGATGTGGTTGGTGGAAAGGAATTCGTAGAAGGGGTTGTCACCTATTCCCAACTCTCTCCGTTTAAAACTTTAAACTATCTCCTAGGTTATCTATGGGGGTGTTCCCTAAAGAAAATCTGGGTTAAAGATGTGAGTTTTCTAGGAGAGTTGTTATAGTGAAATTGGATTACTTTTTAAGGATTCATGAGCATTTATGAACAACTTTGAAATAATAATGACAAACCATTCAACTGTCTTTACAAATAATGTGCTCAAAAAGTAAAAATAATGCTCAAAGAGATGAAAACACAATAATCCCGAAATGGAAACAAAAATGTTAGCACAAGATATTTGCAAAATAAAATTGATTATGGGATAACCAAATTACAACATTAAAGCATATCTTGTCATTGTTAGAAACAACTAAAAATTAGATGCTAAATATGAAATTAAACTTTGTGAATATAGAAAGCAAGCATCACAATACTTGCATGAGATCAACAACCATCAAAAGAAATGTGATGAAGAGTGCCTTTGGTTAATTTTAGTTAAACTCTCTCTACAACAAATATTTCAAATAAACTCTTCAATCTCAAGACTCACCTTCGCCCAAATTATGTGGATCTCACAAAGGAGGAGTCAATAGGAGAGTGTAGGTCCCTGTGAGGGTTCATACAACCAACTTATGTTGGAGGTAACATTTTAATGAGTGAAATCGATGTTGATTAATCTCAATTAAATGATACATGCAAATGTTCTACAAGAGATGAGATATCGCTTACTTGCAATAATGAACCAAACTTTGAGAGACAAATAGACTTATGTATGTTGTGGCATTAAAATGGCAAGTGTGTAATGAAATAAGTTCTTATAAAAATATGCTTCAATGGTTCCTCAACATGCATGAAGCATAAAAATTAAATTAATGGAATTTTCCAACCATGCGAATTGCTCACATATAAAAAGGGAGATTTTGTTCAAGTTTGTAGTATCAAGCTCATGCATGTAAGTTTAATTTAACCAAAAATTTAATTAGATGGATGTAGAGTGCATTAGTGGTTAATTCATCACATGCATAAAACGAAAATCGAAAAATGAATCAATCCACTCAAGAAATTTCTTCTCTTCAACCAAGGAAGGAGGATACCATGGGAAACATATCCCAAGCTCCCCCCAAGCAAAAAATATATTTTATTATTGATTACAAGCGAAGAAAACAACCTTTAAGAAGACCGCCTAAAAGGAGATCCTTCACGAATAAAAAGCTTTGGAAAAAGGCTTAATCTCCTCCTCAAAAATTGACATCACAACTTATGGAGAAAACCTTGAAAATATGAATTTTTTCAAGGCTCCAAGGCCCACGACAAAGATCAAGTTTGCCGCTGTCCCAAAGGTGCTTACATGTACCTCCCTAAAATCAGATTTTGAAGTAATGCCTTCACATGCAAGGAGGATCAATTGTCTCTGCCGTCTTTTCTTCAAGCTCCTCGCTTTCACGCTCGTTTCTGTAGCCGCGAAAGAAAATCAAACGTTAGTCCGAAATAAAGAGGATCTAAAATACAAATTAATGTACAAAGACATTAGTCCAAGGATTGGGAGCGAACCCCCATTCTTGCCTA
The DNA here is from genome assembly GCA_034641835.2 of Pinus albicaulis. Classification (NCBI taxonomy): domain Eukaryota; kingdom Viridiplantae; phylum Streptophyta; class Pinopsida; order Pinales; family Pinaceae; genus Pinus; species Pinus albicaulis. The sequence continues at coordinate 224,928,104 of CM076570.1, forward strand.
GTTTAAAGAAACACTCTGAAGTAGCAAATATGACTTTAAGACGCTCTACAAATGGATGATCAAGTAGCTAGAGAACGAGAAACTCCCTTTGCTTCCTTTCGATGCAAAACTTGGGGTTGAAAGTAGCCGAGTCTTCTGATCGCTTTGAATCTGGGAGTGAGTTGATCTATTTGAGACTTTTCCCACGTTGGATGGATTTCCTCGCACACAAGACGAATAAATCTTCCCTACACACTTAAACAAATATTAGTTCCGTAAAAGGATTAGAGCATCATAATGAAATAGATAAACCAAACATTCCTCCGAAATGACTTGGCAAGCTAATTCCTAGAATAATACTCTAAATCAATGATGCACGCATCAATCCAAGCAAGATGACAAATATAAACTAATATTGATCAAGCATATAAACGAATTCAAATACAATAGTAATAAGATGGAAAAAAATCACCTCATAACGCCAAGAGAACATCTCGCTAAATAGCCCCAAAGTCTTGATTTTATTGATATACAAAAATGGCAGTAGCTTCTCAAGCCCAATAGCTCATAACATGATACAATACAATAACCCACAACTTTGTTATATAGAGATTCAAGAGCAATTCCCAAGGACGAATGCATGTGTGAAATGAACTTGGAGGAAATCCCAAGTAAAGGTAAGCCAAGTTCCACATGGACAAGATCGAGACACCTGTGAGAAAATCGAATTTCTTTGTGTACACCAAGGGAAATCGAATTCCCATATGATCTCGCTGAACTCATCCATAAGCCAAACAAAGTCCCGTGTTACACCAAGTCCACCACCGCAAACTCGAACCAATTGAAACCGTACCGTAGATGACACTCAAAGGATCTTCGCGTAGGTCCTCGAGAATCGCGTGTTTGCTCGAGAACTATTTCCCATTGGCATGATCATTTCAAGCGATCAAGCTTTCGAAGAACTCCGGCTCGATTCCATTTGTTGGGAAAAATACCGAGAGGGGGGGGGGTGAATCAATATTTATAACTTATTGTAAACATTTACTTTTTCTTTACCGATTTCTATATGCGACTTTAATGAACTCAATGAGTGATAAGACTTTTGACTATCTTTAAAGAAACTTGCGTATGTCCAAAGATGTTATTATGCAAATAATTCATTTCTAGATCAAGCATCATTCATTCATCGATGTTTAGTAAGTGCATAAGTTGCAGGCAAGAAGAATTTAATAAATCATCACACATAAGCAACACACATGAACACCAGATTTAAGGTAGAAATCCACTCCGGAGAAAACCACCGTCGTCTCTCGTCTTCAATATTTGTTATAAAGAAAATTGTTTACAATCTTGTACCGGTGCAGACTCATACCAACACGTAGGCACTAACGTTAAGGCCGCAACCTTCTCTCATTCTCCAAATTTTCTCACTTTAAAGGGAGCTCCAACCCCCGATCTCATTTACTAGCTACCACTCGACGGGGAGCTACGACCCCTCGTTTCTCGTTTACCGGCCCACTCCTAGAAGGAGCCACTACCCCCGATCTCGCTTACTGTGCACTATTGGAAGGGAGCTACTACCCCCCACCGAAGGCTCCAACACTCGTACTCAATCGCGTACCATGTTCATAAATTTTCACACTCGGATCCAACAACTTCAACACAACTCAACATAAACACCAATAGACTTAACCCAAACTTCAAACAAAACAATGAGATCACCCAGAACTTAACATAGCACAACCGATTTTAATCACTGCGCATAATCAATTTCAACCCGATCATTCATTATTTTAAATGCATATGCTACTTCACTTCACCGAACCCGCATATATACGCGCTTTCCCCGCACACCAACCCGCGTATAGATCCGTGATCATCGAATTTCCCGTAAATTGATCGCCTTAGAAATAGATATGATATTTTTACCATATATCTTTTCGTATTTGCAGAACCCTTATTCAACAAGATCATTAATCATATTTAATCACCTGATTATATTTGTACATATTTAACTTAGCAAAGATATACGTATTCAAACAACCCGTATCTACATGAAGACTTCATTGACAGCATACCGTAAATATAGCAACAAGAAACAATTAACCTCTCCATCAAGCTTCGTAAAACCCCCGACTTCAATACGCGCTTTAGCTTAACCAAACCCGCGTGTATACACGCCACCGCGACGAACTCCGTGTATAGATCCGCAACTATTTCAGATTCCGCACAACTCTTCGAATAAATAATCACTCGCATCTTACTCTTCACTTCAACAAACATTCGCCGCATCACAGATCTAACCATTTCATAAATAGATCTAGCAAATACATAGTCACTTGTGTCTAGAGATCCCGATCCATCATTGTATTCATAGGTGCATTATTATTTCCTCTGCATCTATCAATACACCGTAGCCCATTCCACGCAAATATACTGGGTGAGTGAAGTATTCATTCAATACCCAAACACATGCACCCATTTGCACTATGATCTTCTTTCTCCTTACATACCTTTAGCCTTTACCAATACCATGAGCCAAAACCACTCAAGTGTCGATGGTATTCTTGGACTAATCAAATAGACGACACAACGCTCATCATGGGTTAATACCATGGTAATGCTCCCCGTATCATAATTTTAGAGCGCAAAAGGCATACGCGACTTGGCTTCTTTGGAATGTAAAAACCTCCGGTAAACTTGATAAATATATATTATTATTGATGATAGATAAGAGATGATTACAATGAGGAATCACCGAGGCTTTAAATATAGCCTCATGGTGTCCCTTGGTGAAGAGGCATGATCTTTGATCATGCCCTTTCAGTTAATAAAACCTAATATAACTATATCTAACTAATAATTAATAAAATATTCATAACATTGCCCCTCTCTTAAGATGCTTTGTCCTCAAAGCATACGTAACGATGGACAATGTTGACGAATGTCTGGTTTTCTCAAGCGATGAGCTCTTGCTTCCCACATTTTAAAAAGATCGTGGAGCATCTTCTCGAGTTCAATCTTTTGGTGATGTGGATAGTGACAAGATCTGATATTGACAGGGTCAGATCCTATTCCTGGTACTGTTGGTGTAATATCCCAACGGTAGGGCCAGACAAGAATACACAAATACAAACATGCAACTATATAAAGTAAATGCCTAACTAGAAATATAGAGCAAAGTACACAAAAATACCCTAACGCTAAGCCATTTTATTAATCAGAATACATATATGGGTACAAGAGATAATCGAATAGTGCTAATGACCTTGCTCAAGGCAAGTGAAGAACCCTCTCGAATAGGAAATATTACAATAGAGATCATGTCTCAGTCAGAGAAATCTACCAGAAAGTCAGCTCGCAATGCATCGAACTAGGGCCGATCCTCAATTTAAATGAGCTAAAAATCGGTAAGCTGCCTGTACTCACTGCTCCGGACAAAACCCAGAAACCATGAAGCAAATGCACCACCTCCGAAAAACCACCACTGAAGCCCTCCTCAAGAAAAACGTTGTCTCTCCCAAGCACAGCGCAGAGGCTCAAGAAAAATGCTGGAAAAGGGCCACGAATCCCCCTGCAAAACTCTCCAACTGAATCAACAATCCCTCCAAGCTGAAATACGCTGAGGACTCTACGAAAATCCCCCACAACAGCGTTGCACCAATACCAACTGTGTCCACCCTCCTGAACTGCGTCCTCCCTCCTGGACTGCGCAGTCACTCTATGAGACCAGCTCCTCTGCAAAACGTCCACCAAAATCTCCTGCAAATCAACTGCTGAAACTGAAGGAATACAAATCTCCTGCAGGCACTCGAAGTCCCCCGGGGCCAAGGGCGAGATCTCCGACCGGAGACACTCAGTTCGCACTAAACAGTGCTGCAGACCGACTAAACAACCGGCGTGCTTAAGTAGACAGAAGTCTAGCTCACAATATCATCAACATATCAATAATGCCCAAATGAGATAGCTCTCCCTCCTTTTATAACGTTGGCCCTCCTCAAAACCCTACGTGGTCCCTCTCTCTCCCACGTGCTCCTCATGGGCCTGCGCAGAAGCTTCTAGAGGCTACGTGAGCCTCCTCTCATACGTGGTGTGGACCCCCAAGGCTCCCCCTTAAGTTATAACGTTGCATCTACTAGGGAAACACTTTATTTTATTTAAGTGAGTTAGCCCCCTTTTCTCACTTTTATTTATTAATAAACTATAGTCGGCAAAACTATACAAAAATCAAATATTCCAATTAGCGGTGCTAATTAGGAATATTACAGTCTCCCCCGGCAAAACGTTGCTTGTCCTCAAGCAACTGAAGTGATGGATGCTGTAAAGTCCGCTCGCTCTCCCAAGTGGCATCCTCATCCGGCAAAAATTGCTTGTTCTCAAGCAATGCTTGAACAAGCCTACTCTCTAGCTGATGCTCCCCGCCGATACTGCAAAATGTGCCTGGGTCCCACTGAAACCTCTCTGTCTCCTGCATCACCCTGATATGAAGGGATATCTCAATGCCAAGATCCCAAGGCGGCCTCTCTGATGTACGGTCAACCAATATCAAGAGAATCCCGCCATGCCTTCATATTTCATGGTAATAAATAGCCCAAGTCCCCGGCACGGACCGCCCGCCTCCAGCCCCTTTACTAGCACTCTTTAGAGGTGGTGGGGCAATGGCATGCGTGTCACTAATACTGTGGGTGTGCTGTGGCCTGTGCTGCCCTCCCGTGCCGTGGCTGTGCCTCTTCTAATCCCGTACGCCGACTCAATCCCATGCGAGCCACTGCTCTCTTGAAATTGGGAAGGAGTCCTGAAGTAACGACAACTGGTGCCCTCCTGCCGACTGGGATCTGTAACATCTACTATGTCCAAGGGCCCCTGCTCCACTATGCTCCCTACGAAGAATACCATACCATCAAGAGGGTACCAACTCATGATCTCCCACCATTCCATCTTGGAGGAAGCATCTGATGTAGCAACAACAACTGCATGTGGAACATGCCTGGAAGGTTGCCGCCAACCCGTAATCATCTCCCACTGCCAAACTATCACATCTACCTCCAACATCTCCAGAGGATATGGATCTATAGCTGCTGTCACGGTACTCGGTGTCTGTGCATCTGACTGCTCCACCTCAAAGGATGACCCCAATGCTAGCCACACATCCATCATAGGCTCAATGTGGGCACCCATCTGGACCTCACCCAAGGAAATGTCATGCCTGATGTCCATAGTATCCTCCTCTGCTGACTCAGGCTCCATCATGTGCTGCTCTCGCTGAAGCCTCACAAGTGACTCATCACCCAGAGTATCTCCTATACAGTCCCCTGACTGCTCACCCTGCACACTGTAATACGGCTGCAATCTACTGTCATCATACCTGCATGACTGCTCTTGCTCCACAGAAGCAACCTCAACTGATCCTATGGACTCATATGAAAGAGAGTCCTCACCCTGGCATACAGAAGGAATGCCCTCCTGTCCTACCTCCGCCACCTCATCTGCATTGAATATGCCATCCACCCTCTCGATGAAGTGTCGATACAATGTCTGGAGTCCAGACGCATGCTGGGATGCTACCTCTGCTGAACCCAATATCCTCTGCTCATGCATGATCTCAACATGCCTTGAGGGAAAAATGATGCATGTCTCCCTCATGACCCGCTCCCCAAGCGTAGGCTCAGCAATGACTAATGTGCCACCACTGCAGAGGATCATCTCATCCCCTGTTGTGTGTTTGTCCTTCAGCGTCTTGACCCGAGTGCTATTAGAAGTCTCTTTTACTAGTGTCTTGAGGGCCATTGCTAATATCCCCAAAAGGAAATAACCAGTAATACACAGAATATGCCAGAGAGATATACATAAAACAAATGCTGGAACCCAATAATAGATCAAGTACATATAATGCCAGAATACTAAGCCATTTTATTAATCTCAGAACACATAGATAGGAGTACAAGATAATCAGAATGAGTGCACCTATCCTTGCCCTAGGCAAGTGGAGACCCTCTCAGACAAACAATGGCTGCAAATAAGGACAGCGTCCTAGCTGGCTGAAGAGCTGCTATGAAGAACTGCTGCTGGAATGCAGTGGAACTATGAACTGAAGACTAGAAGATGGCTGATCTCAATCCTCCAAACCCTCACCAATGAAAACGCCGTCTCTGCTAATGACAGTGCAGAAGACAGATGAAATGCTGGCCACAAAACTTCCAGATGAAATGATCAGCTCCTCAAGGCTGGAAACACTGAAAAACGCTGTCAAGCCCCACTCACATGACCCTGCTCCTCAGATCAGCGTCCTCCCTGTTGAATACTGCGTCCTCTATACTCGAATCTGCTGGATCACAAGAAGCCTCCCTCTCAGTCTCGTCCTATCACTCCAGGATCTGCGTCCTCAAGAGCTTGAGGTCTGCTCTTTATCTCTTCGGTCTAATTTGGATACGCAATATCTCCTCGAATCACCCTCAAGGGCAGATACTTTGGTATCTCTCCGAATCTGCCCCTTCAAGGCTAGATACGCAATATCTCCTAGATCTGCAACTCTAAATTTGGATCTCTTCCGCTAGTTCTCCAGGATCTCGTCCTCAGATGGATGCCTTGCCCTCTCTTCGGATCTGCGTCCTCTACGCACAGGATAGCTGGATCGGCGTCCTCACTATTCAGATCTGCGTCCTCCTCCTGCTTGATACCGTCCTTCCTCTCAAGACAAGGCGTCCTACCTCTAGAATCAGTCCCTGAAATAAGGGCTTCCTTCTCTCCAATTCTCCACCAGGAAACTGCTGCTAATTCCACTGAAACTGAAGGATGTTACTCAGAAAATAACCTTACTAGGGCAGGCACTCGAAGTCCCCAGAAGCTAAGGGTGATACCAGAAAATAACCTTACCAGGGCAGGCACTCGAAGTCCCCCGAGGCTAAGGGTGAGATCTCCGAACGGAGACACTCGGTTGCACTAAACAGTGCTGCAGACCGACTAAACAACCGGCGTGCTGAAGCAAACAGAAGTCTAGCTCTCAATATCAATATCAAATCATGCATGCCCAAATGAGGTGAGAACCCCACCTTTTATAGTGCTAAACTCCCTCCAAAACCTTAACTGCGTCCTTCACTCGCCTTGGCCTGCGCAGTTAACCTTGGGTCAGCCTGATGCCTCCCCATCATACTCATGTGGACCCCCAAGGCCCCCTCTCTAAGTTATAACGTCAATCAACTAGGAAAAGAACACTTTATTTATAAAGTGAGGTGACTAAAGTGAGGTGACCCCTCTTATTCTCACTTTATTTATTATTCCTAACTAAACGGCAAAATTAAACAAAAATGAAATATTCCAATTGGCAAGCTAATTGGGAATATTCTGACCATCAATATCTTTATGGAATTGTGCCTCCTGGGACCCTGTTGCTAAAGGACAAAGTGCCAAAGGACAACAACAAAATCAGTTGTCCCCATGAGTGATGTAGAAGAGTGTCGGATGTGTGAGTCCCCACAGATACCATCAAGTATCGCTCCTCTGTCTCCTCATCGATCCTGGGTGAAATACCCCCAAAGGTAAGCCCAGTGTCCCCGTCTGTGAGTCTCCCTGGATGCAATACTCTAAGACCCTGCTGTGCCGTGCTGTACGCCCTCGCAAGCCACCGGTCATCCATGTACTCCTCAACATGCCACTGCACACTACGGTATACCCCTGAATACTGCTGGATACCCCATGCTACTGCTGTACCACCCTGTACCGTCTCGTGCCCTGACTGTGTCCAGGAATCTGTCACTCCCCGCGTGCTCTCAATGTGATGTGGGGCACTCCTACTCCACAATGCAGTCCCACACACTACGGTACACCACCATGTAGCTCCATGTCCACCAGTAGTCCACTGGTCACTGCTAGAGGCTCCCACACATCCATGGATGTGATGTCCTAGAGTTGTGCCTCTACATATCGGACTACCACCAATCGGTATCGTCATGTCCACCGTCGCATCACTATACCCGCCGACAAATGGATCATCACTGCAAATCCTCCTCGAGGGGTCCGAGAAGTGAATCTCCCTATGATTGTTGTGCTTACCACCTTGCTGCAGAAACTCCAGCTAGTCCTCGCGCCACATAGGTGAGAATCTTGGCACCATACAGGCGCCATGCGGTGGCTTGCGATGCCACTTCCTCAGTGAAGCCACAAGTATGTTGACCTACAAGTGATCCAGTGTACATTCATCATACCAAACAGCCTGAGATGCCTTTTCATTTGGTTGACCCACTTGGGTGACCCAAACTCCTAGCACATGCACATGTATCTCTTTTGCTTAAATAATGTCCGATCCAAGACACGGGCAACCAACACCTGAAGTCATGGGTGATCCAGTTTGGATCCCAATGCCAATCTGGGGTTCCTGTAATCCCCATGCGTAGAAACTCCTGCTGAGCTATACTCGGATCCATCACTATCTCCATAGTCCGCTCCATCGAGTACCAACTCAAAATCTCTCGCCATCCAACCTCAACATGTGGATGCTGTACCCTGTGCAACTCTGATCGTCTCATACCGCTATCCAAGTCAACATATGAGATCTGACTAGGTGGCTCTGCCTCTCTCTCTCCAACGGGAAGAGATGACCTGCTCTTATGGTCCATCCTTGTGCAGAGAGACAGATCTGGCGCTCAGCGTGCCTCACGATTGTACCATCGGGAGAATCAGATGGATTTTATTGGGACCAACTTAGCCGTAGAAGCTGCTACAAGTCACTCTCCTTCCTCAAACTCCTAGTCTGCCAACTCAAAATGGCCTCCGTCTGGCGTGGCCTTCCTTCCCTCAAGCTCAGAAATTCCAGTCAGGCTGATGATGCGGCGACCCGACCATCATCCAATACCTGCACGTACTGCTAGTGCCTCATCGAAGGTGGATATATCTCCTAACGCCTCACCCATACGCCAAGTATGCTGCTACCACAGAAGACTCGGACATGGCTGGATCCATCTTCTCCAATGGATGACTTTCTTGCAGGGACGGCTCTACCTTCTCCACTACCACATCCATGAACCCTTGGCCAGGAGACCTCAGTGAGGTGAATCTGTGTCACACTAGATGTAGCTCACTGGAACTCCACACACAATCCTGTGTGCCCTCATCCTCCAAGTGCGAGGTAACCATTTTAATGGTTTCCCTCTCCGATACTCGGTCAAGCTGGAAAGAGGTATCCAGCTTGTCCACCCAAGCTTTTTCTGAGCGCCTGGATGACCCGTCAAATGTCGGTAGATGGAATCTGTCCACTGTGCGCTGTAAGCCCCCATCATGTGAGCGCCTGTTCCCTCTGTGAAAGTTGTGAGGTCTACTATCACGCTGGAGCTGAACATAATCTTTGAATGAGATAAGATCTCTGATCGCCGGCCCACGTGCCAGGTACTCTGCAATGTAGGCGTCCATCTGGTCAGGGTCAGTCTCCGGCTCCCGCTGTGCTCCTGCCCCTATGTCTTCATCCAGAAAAGTGGGCATGGTAGAACGTGTGGGTGTATGTGATGCCATATGCTGAGTGGCATCATGCTCCGGCAAATGGTGGGATGTGCCTGATCCCTCACCAATCCGAAATCCCCTTGGGGTTTCCCGCTGCCTAACCTCCAGCGCAGTGAGTCTCTGTGACAGATCCTGCATTTGGAGGAGCGCCTCTCTAAATCTCCTCTCATCATCATCACCTGCCATCGACTCTTTCTGCTATGTGTCTACAGGCTCCCCATGAAATGGCACTGCTGCTCCAAAACCATACTACTGCTTAACTTCGACCTCCGATTTACCCACTGGAAATTGCTCAGAAAATTCTAGGAATTTGGGAAGGTGATCCTTGCCCAAAACCCAGAAAAACCCAGAAATGGTTTCTTCTAATTCCAACCTCCAAAATTTGACCCTTTATATTTTGGCCCTTTTTCCAATTTCGTTTTTGGTACTGCAGCTGCTATTGCTCTCCAAAGTTCCAGCAAACCTCTGTATGATCTCTTTCCCAATGTCATAGACCACAGGCTGAGCCAGAATTATGCTTTGATACCACTGTAATATCCCGAATGGGAAATGAACGATGACACAGAAATACAAACATGCAACTATATAGGAAAAATGTCGGAACTAGAATATGGAGCAAGTACACATAAAATACCAGAACGCTAAGCCATTTTATTAATCTGAGAATACATATATGGGTACAAGAGATAATCAGAATAAGTGCACCTATCCTTGCACAAGGCAAGTGAAGAACCCTCTCAGAATAGGAAATGGCTACAATAGAAACTGCGTCCTAGCTGCTGGAGAAATCTGCCGTAGAAAGCTGCTGCTGCAATGTACTGAAACTAGGGGCTGATCCCCTCACCGGAATGAGCTAAAAATCGGTAGGCTGCCTGTACTCACTGCTCCGGACAAAACCCAGAAACCATGAAGCAAATGCACCACCTCCGAAAAACCACCACTAAAGCCCTCCTCAAAGAAAACGCTGTCTCTCCCAAGCACAGCGCAGAGGCTCAAGAAGAATGCTGGAAAAGGGCCACAAATCCCTCTGCAAAACTCTCCAACTGAATCAACAATCACTCCAAGCTTAAATACGCTGAGGACTCCACGAAAATCCCCACCAGCAATGTGCTGCACCAACACCAGCTGCGTCCTCTCCTGGGCGCCCGCCGGTCACTCTAGGAGACCCGGCTCCTGCACCAAAACGTCCGCAAAATCTCCTGTCGTCACTTCTTGGCCCGGAAGGAATACCTTGCAGAAGCGAGGCACTCGAAGTCCCCAGGGGCCAAGGCGAGATCTCCAGACCAGGAGACACTCGATTGCTAACGATCTTTGCGGGGCAGGCTAAACAAATACTATAACGGGTTATAGAGCCGAAGTCTGGCTCACAGCCAAATTTTGGCCATATGTGTGCCCAAATGAGATAGCTCTCCCTCCTTTTATAACGCTCGCCCTCCTCAAAACCCTACGTGGTCCCTCGCTCTCCCACGTGCTCCTCATGGGCCTGCCCAGAAGCTTCTAGAGGCTACGTGAGCCTCCTCTCACTCTGTGGGGCAGCTGGACCCCAAAGCTCCCCATAAGTTCTCAACGATTTGCATCTGGAAGCACTTTTATTTTCTTTAAGTGAGTTAGCCTTTTCTCACTTTTATTTATTAATTAACTATAAGTGACAAAACTATACAAAAATCAAATATTTTAATTAGTGATGCTAATTAGGAATATTACATGGGCAGTTCTGTAGAGTTCCTTTTTAAAATTAGAGGTAGGATTGCAACAATTGTTATCCGTGTAACCTCTCAGCTATCCGTCTTCTTTCCTAACAAACTGTGTCACTTCAATCACGAGGCCTTAAACCACATTTGTTATCAGATAACCGGATGTGTTTGTCGCTTCACATGTTTCGTTCAATTCTGGGGATGGAACATTTTGTTGTTTATAAACCTCTGTATCTTCATGGTGATGTGGGGAATCGGTTTTTTCCTGATGCTCTTCTGAGTTCCCTGAATCTGCGGAATTGTTTTGTTGATTTTGTTCCATGTTAGGAAATATTGGTTTTTGCATTAGATCTAACTTGTCCATAATGGCATTAAATTTCTGCATCATTTTGTTCTCATTGTCCTTAGCCTCCATACGTTTTAGCCATATTTACCTTTTTATCTGATCAACTGTCATCATTGATAAAGACATACTGAACATGTATGAGGTGGGAAATATTTTTCTGCCAGTTTTTCCCTTCTTTTTTTTTTTTTAAATTAATTAATTAATTGTATATATATATATATATATATATATATATTTTTATTTAATTTTATTAATTTATTTTTATTTAATTAATTAATTTAAATTAATATTTTTAAATAATAATAATAATTATTTTATTTATATAAATAATAATAATTATTATATATATATATATATAAATTTATTAATTATAATTATATAGTATATATATTATAAATTTATATATATAAACTTGTTCACATTGCAGTCATTTTTTTATTTTTTATATCAGAATGTTTCTATTAACAAATCATTCACCGCATGAAATGTTTTTTAAACAAACCGTTCACTTGTTTCAAACTTCAGCACTGCAAATTGAATTGTTCTCTCCGATTGTCACTGATCTGGGTTCAGCTATGCGTTTACTATATTGATTTAAATACCCGAACTTTGTATTGAAACGTCGCTGTTTGACCGGCTCTTCAACCAAACGGACACACTGTTTGACCGGCTCTTCAAAATCGACACACTGTTTCACTATTAAAAAAAACGCGATTTTTGTTTTTGTTGACCGAAAAACGTGTTTATGTGCTGACAGGGAAGATGGCAGACGGTTTTTTTTCAGAAGACAGGTGGAACAGTCCAAACCACAGAATTTAAAAAACGTGGTTTTTTTTCTCTTTTTCGTAGTGGGCCGGCTTTATTTCCGATAGAGAGATGGGACAGCAATCAAACTCAAGCAGCCGTAAGGGATGGCTGACGGAGATAATGGCTCGTGAGTGCTGGCGGAAGGAGAATATGGAGACTGGAAAACCGAAATCGACTGTAATAATATACGATTGCCACGATGGCCACGTTAACCTGCCCGATTTTTATAACCGGAAATCGATTTTAGAAAATTGGGGCAGAAGGAAATTGGGGGTCGGGTGACAGCGGAGGTGGAAGTGTTGGCGGGGATGGTGACTATATTCAGCGATGGTATTATATCAGAGATGGTATTATATTCAGCAGGGGGAGGCGGAAGCTATATTCAGAGATGGTATGTATGAATATCCAGACGGAAATCACTGCGTGGAATTAGTAATGACCGGGAAATTCCGGAGATGGGTTGACGGAAAACGAAAGGAATTTTTCAGGGTGTCAACATTTGCAGTGGAAGCCGATTGAATTCTTCTATAGTGGAAGTAATTGCTGCCACAGATTGCAGCAAAGTCGTTTTCTTTCAAATTGTGAAATAGTGACTACGGTTCTCCTGGCGTTAACTCATAGTTTTCAAAACCCCTTATGAAATGGTGGCTACGATTCTCCGTCGCTGTTAACTCTCAATTTCAAAACCCTTCACTATAACCCTTTTTTATTACGTGCTCTATCAATTTTTATTGTAATTCTGGAAGTAGCTCCTGAACTTGTACACTACATTAATAATCTTTTGGTGGAATAGGTTAGCACAGTCTACGAGTAATGCTCGACGGTGGTCTGTCAGATTTGATGGGAAGTCTAGTAGGGATGGCTTATGGTGTGTAGTGGAGGAATAAGTGGAATGGGGAATGGGGAGTGTTGGAAGTTGAGAGGCGACGCTGTTAAGGGGTTAAGTGGGTTGTAAGGGAACGCAGAGTGGGAGTGAGGGGGCTGGGTAAAAATCTACAAAATTTTTGTTTTTTTTTTTAAAACCAAGGTTGCTGTTCACAAGCACTTGGTAAAAAAAATCTGCAATCTGGAATTCTTGAAATTCCTTAATTCTGGGTGATCGTATAGATCCCGAAGAGCGATGGCTCCGATACCAATGGAGTGTAAAAACTCTGGTAAACTTGATAAATATATATTATTATTGATGATAGATGAAAAGATGATTACAATGGGGAATCACTGAGGCTTTAAATATAGCCTCATGGTGTCCCTTGGTGAAGAGGCATGATATTTGAATGCCCTTTCAGTTAATAAAACCTAATATAACTATATCTAACTAATAATTAATAAAAATATTCATAACATTCTTTGTACCTCCATGTGTATACACAACTTTTCATCAAATGGCGTATACATTGTGAAATGTTACTTTTATCATTTCTCTCGTCGTTGACTGAATTCCTTTTTCTATCACATCCGAACTAACCCGTAGATATATCATTTTTATATCTTTAACAAATAGGTTGCTATCAAAAGGCAACTCATCAATTAGGTTTCCATCAAGGACAACTTTATCGAGTAGGTTGCCATCATGACAACATATTACATCATAATGCCGACATTGCAATAATGAACCAAAAATTTGAGAGACAAATAGACTTATGTGTGTTGTGGCATTAAATGGCAAGTGTAATGAAATGTTCTTATAAAAGGTGCTTCAATGGTTCCTCAACATGCATGAAGCATAAACATTAAATTAATGGAATTTTCCAACCATGTGGATTGCTCACAAATAAAAAAGGGAGATTTTTTCTCAAGTTTGTAGCATTGGGGCTCATGCATGTAAGTTTAATTTAACCAAAATTTAGTTAGATGGATGTAGTATTTTACTTAATGGTTAATTCATTGGCATGCATAAAACGAAATCGTAAATGAATCAATCCACCCAATAAATTTCTTCCTCTTCAACCAAGGAAGGGGGATACCATGGGAAAAATATCCCAAGCCCTCACAAAAAAAAAAATGTATATTTTATTATTGATTACAAGTGAAGAAAACAAACTTTAAGAAGGTCGCCCAAAAGGAGATCCTTCTACAAATAAAGAGCTTGGAAAAAGACTTAATCTCCTCAAAAAATTGACATCACAACTTATGGAGAAAACCTTCAAAATATGAATTTTCAAGGCTCCAAGGCCCACGACAAAGATTAAGTTTGCCGATGTCCCAAAGGTGCTTATGGCCTCTCTAAAATCAGATTTTGAAGTAATGGAAGCCTTCGCATGCAAGGAGGATCAATTGTCTCTTGCCGTCTTTCTTCTCAAGCTCCTCGCTTTTCACACTCAAGCTATGTGGCTGCGAAAGAAAATCAAACGTTAAGCTAAAATAGAGGATCTAAAATACAAATTAATGTACAAAGGCATTCAGCCCGAGGAATGGGAGCGAACCCCCATTCTTGCCTAGTTTAAAGAAATGCTCTTGAAGTAGCAAATATGACTTTAAGACACTTTACAAATGGAAATTTTTAGATTTTAAAAGTGGAAATACGATGATCAAGTAGCTAGAGAATGATAAACTCCCTCTTTTGTCTTCCTTTGATGCAAAACTTAGGGTTGAAAGTAATGTAGCTCCTGATCGCTTTGAATGTAGGAGTGAGTTGATCTATTTGAGATTTTTCCACACCGGGATGGATTTCCCGAGACACGATACGAATAAATCTTCCCTCTACACACTTAAACAAATATCGCTTGTAAAAGGATTAGAGCATCATAATGAAATAGATAAACCAAACATTCCGCCGAAAATGACTTGGCAAGTTAATTCCTAGAATAATACTCTAAATCAATGATGCGTGCAAGATAGCTTACACGCATCAATTGAAGAAAGATGACGAATATAAACTAATATTGATCAAGCATATAAACGAATTCAAATACAATAGCAATAGTATGGAAAGAAATTACCTCATAACGCCAAGAGAGCATTCCCTAAATAGCCCCAAAGTCTTGATTTTATTGATATACAAAAATGATAGATTTTCCTCAAGCCCAATAGCTCATAACATGATAAAATACAATAGCCCACGGTTTTGTTATAGAGAGATTCGACAACAATTCCCAAGGACGACGTGGCTGTGAGATGTGAACTTCTGGAGCAAATCCCAAGTAAAGGTAAGCCAAGTTCCACATGGAGAAGATCGAGAGACCTAGAGCAAAATCAAATTTCTTTGTGCACACCAAGGGAAATCGAATTCCCATATGATCTGGGCGTTGAACTCATTCATAAGCCAAACGAAGTCCCGTGCTATACTAAGTCCACCACCGCAAACTCGAATCAACCGAAACCGTGTAGAAATCTCTCTGCTTTTCCCATCCCTATTTTTTAGTTTCACCTTATTTTCCAATTAGTTAAATGCTCTTTCCCATAACCTTACATTCAACAAGCTGAAAAATAAATATTTGCCGAAAACACAAATTCTCGGAAATTTTCATACGTCGAAAATGCAGTAAATAAAAATTAGCGTACTCAAACAACCATTCAACACATTTTAACACAAGGATTTTTGGTCAAGGTGACCCCAGAAAAAAAAAAAAAAAAAAAAAAAAAACCCCCTACAACTCTTGGGGAAAACCAGCTTCGAAAGCTCCTTATTTATGGAAAAATGCTTTTGCTGAGAGAAATACTCGTAAAAATTAGCAAATACAAATTACAACTTATCTCGTTTTCCGTGCTTAACCACCGCTCGTAAAATGTGCAAACAACAAACCTAATAGCAATAAAATGCTCGTACGACCTCCTCGATTTTTGTGCCCGTAATTCCCACACTAAATGCCACCGTACGCCTCCTCGATTTTTGTGCAAGTAGCGATAAATACCGCTCGTATGGAATCTCAATTTTCGTGCCAAAAAAAATAGTAAACAATCGACGAAATCTACCTCGAAATCCGTGCAAGAGGGGATATCCACTTAGCCGTACTGTCTCCGCCTCTCGAAATTCGTGCCGTAAAAACAACCTTCTCAGAAAACTGAGCAAACTTGTTGTATGACCTCTTGAGAAATGTGCCAAAAAAGTCATTGTGACTTGGCTCTAGAAAATCGTGCCAAAACTTGCCTTGGAATGTGCCTCTCCTAGCTATACGGACTTGCTGAAATCCTGCCTTGGAATGCGTGCTAAAGTGCTGCCTCTTTCTCCTCACTGCCCAGAAATCTTCCTTTCTCTCTTTCTCTCCTTCTCCCAATCTGCTCATGAAAGAATGAATTGACCTTTTCCTCCCTTAACCTAACCCTAAGTGACTTTTGGGGAATCCCTAAATCCAATGGCTGAAATAGCTTTAGATCTAAGGTTGAGATTAAATGCTCATTTAAATCTCACTTTCTATTTTTTAATTCACCTCACTTTAATAAAGACTCGTTTTTAATCATTTATTTCCAAAGTCACTTTTCCTTTTTTAATTTTACATTGACTTTATTAAAGTCACTTTAAAATTAGACTTTAGAAACTTTATCACTTAAAGTCACTTTTAAATTAGATTTGACTTTATAACTTTATAAAGTCACTTTAGGAGAAAAAAATAAATTATTTTTGGACATTTTCCTAGGCCAAAGATCAAAGCTTCAGGAACCACCCATCCTAAGAACTGCCCTCAACACTCCCACGAGGAAAGGTGTTCCTCACCACACCCATCTTGTCTCTGAAGTAGACATGCTTGCCCCGTGGTAAGGCTTTGGTAAGAATATCTGCAACCTGCTCATCGGTGGGAATATACTCAAGCTTCACAGCTCCTTTCTGAACATAGTCTCTGATGAAATGATATTTGATCCCGATATGCTTTGACCTGTCATGAAATATTGGATTCTCCGTGAGTTTAATGCAACTCTGATTATCACAGTAAATCACTGAAGGTCTCAACGGCTGACCAAATAAGCCAAACAACATCTTGCGAAGCCAGATGGCCTCACAACTAGCTAGGCTGGCTGCCATATACTCTGCTTCCGCTGAACTCAATGCTACTGACTGCTGCTTTGAGGTGTTTCCCTTGACACAAGCTGCCAAAAGTGTAACATCGGCACCACAGAAGTGCTCTTCACATCGAAGCTTGCTTGCCCAATCGAGAATCGGTGTAACACCTTGATCTCACTCCATCCCCACACTGTAGTCGAGACCATAATCCACTTGTCCTATAAGTATCGCCAAAATGTGCAAAACTGCGGCCACTGATGAACCAGCTGAGGCTCACACATAAGCCCGACTCATCGTGTTATTACCAAAATATACGGTCTAGTGTTGACCAAATACATCAAGGAACCAATCAGCTGCCTGTACAATGTGGGATCCACCAACTCGGAATCCGAAGCATGAAGCTTCTTCCGGTTGGTGATCATCGGTGTCGACATGGGTCTACAATCCTCCATGTGGAATCTGCCAAGGATGTCCACAATATACTTCCCCTGTCCCAGGAAGAAATGCCCCTCCTCCTGCCACACCTCCAAACCCAAAAAGTAATGCATCAAGCCGATGTCCTTCATCTCAAACTCTGTCGCAAGATCTCTCTTGCAGTGCTCTATGAGTCTCTCTGCACCCGTAATGACCAAGTCATCCACATACAGCACCAGAATGAGAGGCTCCTCACCTATCACAATATAGTAAAGGTTCGGATCTGCATCACTCTTTATGAAACCCATCTCCTGCAAGTATGTATCTATCCTGGAGTACCAAGCTCTGGGAGCTTGCTTCAGGCCATAAAGGGCCTTCTTCAGTCTGCACACATGGGACTCCTTCCCATGCACCTCAAAGCCCTGTGGGTGCTCAATGTACACCTCCTCCTGTATGAAGCCATTGAGAAATGCGGTCTTCACATCCATCTGGTGGATCTTCCAACCCATCTCTGCTGCTATCGATATAATGGAGCGGATCGAAGTATATCGAGCCACGGGGGCGAAGGTCTCCTCATAATCAACTCCCTCTACCTGGGAGAACCCTCTAGCCACAAACCTCGCTTTGAATTTCTCAATGCTGCCATCTGCAGCATGCTTTACCTTGTAAAGCCATCTGGAAGTAACCACGGATTTGCCCTCGGGCCTCGGCACCACCTCCCAAACATCATTCTTCATGATAGAAGAATACTCCTCCTGCATGGCCTCTCTCCAGACCTGCTGGCTAGCTGCCTCCTCATAGCTAGAAGGCTCAGAGTCAAGGATGCTGGTAGCCATTGCCATATAGCCACAAAACCTCTCAGGTGGTCTGCTCTCTCTGACCGGCCTCTTAGGCTCAGCAACAGATGTGGCATCTCTCAAGGTGTCCTGAAGCCACTTGGGCTTCCTCTTCCCTGAGCACACTTCTCCCGCTGGAGAATAAAACTCCTCCTCCTCAACATCGGGAGCCTGAACTCTGTTGTCTGTCCCTGGTTGTCCTCCCACTGCACAGACACGTAGATCTTTGATGCAGGTGTGAGGCGATACATCGGTGGACTCCCCGGTGAGCGTACGTGGGCTTGCTGCGCGTCAGCGCCCCTTAGCTCCCCCTCCCGACTCTGCCCGAGCCACTCCCAGCAGCCGGACACGACCTCGTCATAGATCATCACCTCCGGATCCTCGATCCACCTTGGATCCTGCGGCCCGACTCAGGCTAGCTGGCGAGTGCGATCCAGATACTCTAACTCCCGTGACCTCCTAAAGGCCCTGTCCTCCTCGAACTTCACATCCCGCCTGACAACAACTTTCCTCTGCGCGGGAATGTAAATCCGAAAGGCCTTGGAGGTCTCACTGTAGCCCACAAAGATACCCTTCTCTGCGGTGGGCTCTAGTTTGGTCCTCTTCTCCTTGGGTATATAGGAGTATGTCATGCACCCAAAGATACGAAGATGACCCATATCGGGCTTCTTCCCAGAAAAAGCCTCCTCCGGAGTCATGTGCCCCAAGGCACGATGCGGACTCCTGTTCTGCAAGTAAACAGCTGTGTTGCAGGCCTCTGCCCACAAAAACAATGGCAACCCCTGATCATGTAACATGGCTTTGGCAGCCCCTCCGATGGATCTGTTCTTCCTCTCAGCAACCCCGTTCTGCTGGGGGTTGTAAGGAACAGTGAGCTCCCTCCTAATGCCTGCCTCCGCACAATAGTCAACAAACTCTCCAAGGGTGTACTCTCCCCCATTGTCCGACCTCGGGGACTTGATCTTCCGACCTGTCTGTGTCTCCACAAGAGCTCTGAACTCCTGAAACCGCTTGAAGACCTCACTCTTGGTCTTCAAGAAATAAATCCAGGTCCTTCTGGAGTGATCATCAATGAATAACACATAGTACTCATATCCACTCAAGGAAACATGAGACATCCGACCGCTCACATCGGAATGAATCAAATCAAGTATCCCAGTCGCTCTGCTGTCACTGCTGGGATAAGGGGATTTGGCAAACTTGCCCATCGCACATCCTCTGCAAGTATCAAAGTGATCAGTACTGAAATCTGGCACACTTGTAGTGATCTCCCGCAAAGTCCTCAAGGCTCCATGATACATGTGCCCCATCCTGCGGTGCCAAATCTCACACAACTCAGAACTGCTAGCTCTGCTGTCGGTACTGCTGCTCAATGCCAAAAGGGACTGAAATCCAAACTTGTACACCTTTGCATGGCGTACACCTATCACTCTAGCTGAATCAGCTGGAGTGCCCCTGGGATACATCAACACTTGTCCTCCCCTGAATAGTATCTCATATCCTCTGTCCTCCAAAGCTGAGACGGATATGAGGTTCTTCCTCATCCCTGGCACATAAAGAACATCTGACACCTTCAAGGGAGGTTTGGACTCCCTCTGAAATGTCAATGTTCCCACACCCACTGCTCTAACAACTCTGTCATCACCGAGTACTACCTCTACATCAGTGCCACTCTCTGAAAGCTCTGAGAAGTACTCACGGACTCCTGTCATGTGACGTGAAGCCCCACTGTCCACATACCAGATACCCGAAGATGCTCCGCTAATCGAGGGAAATGCCTGCTCCCTCTGAACCTGTGTGGCAGGTACTCCTGCACTAGAAGACTCACACGCAATGAACCCAAACTCTCGGTCAAAGCGATCTGCAAAGTCCTCAACCTCTGTTGAAGCTGCCATGCTCTGGTTCTTCCCCTTCTTCTTCTTCTTCTCCGGACACACAACTGCATAGTGTCCCATCTTCTGACAATTCCAACACTTCACTTTGGAATAGTCCTTCTGTGTGTTATCCTGTTTACCTTTACCTTTGCCCTTGCCCCCACCATTGCTTGTGGAAGCCTGCTTCTTCCCTTTGCCTTTCTTGCGTCCTGCCAACAGTGCTACATCCTCATCCTGCTCAACTGGCTTGGCTGCCCCAAGCTGACCTTTCCTGATCTCTATCTGAATGCAATCATCCCAAAACCTCTCCCATGTGGGAAGGGGTCTCACGTGCACAAACCCCATCAGCAAAGTTCATCCATGAACGGGGGAGGCCATTCACTGCAATCCGCACCAACTCAGTGGGTGGAATGGCCTCTCCAATCGCTGCCAACTCATCTCTCACATTAGTAATCTTAGTGAGATATCCAGTTGCACTATCATTGCCCATCTTAATGGTCTTCATCTTCTCCTTCAGGACCATCTTCCGGTTCTCATTGGTACTCTGGTAGAGATTGGACAATGCTGTCCACATCTCATGAACATTTCTCTTCCCTCTCACATGAGGAATGCAATGGTCTTTGATTCCGTCTAGAATCGGCCTCTTACCCTTGTTGTTCTTTTTATTATATGCTGCCAACTGAGTAGCATCAGTAGGCACATTCACAGGGTTCTGTGTGGTATGTACCATAATGTCCCAGACTTCTGCCTCCTCAAAGATACTCTGCATTCTCTCCTTCCAAATGCTGTAGTTGGAATTCTCATCCAACCTATCCTCCACCCTCAGTCCCAATGACATCCTGCTGTCCTAAAACTGAAAAATAGCACTGCTGTGGTAAAGATAAAAACTGTTGTTTGTGAAAAATCAGCTTGCTGGAATTTTCTGAGTGAAAAATCAGCAGGTTGTAATTTTCCTCCTTGCTGTCCCAAACTGCCCTTCAGCACTCAAGCTCCGATACCATGTAGAAAATTCTATTTCCCACCCCGGTTTTCAGTTTTCACCTTATTACTCCAAAATAATTAAATGCCCTTTCCCATATCCATACATTTAATAACTGGAAAATAAATTTTGCTGAAAACACAAATTCTGGAAATTTTTTCAGAATGTTGTAAATGCAGAAATAAAATAACAGCAGTAACAAACAGTCATTCAACACATCATAACTCAGTATTTTTGGTCAAGGTGACCCTGGAAAAACCCCTACAACTCTTGGGGAAAACCAGTTTGAGAGCTCCTTCTTATTTCTGAAAAATGCTTTTTTACAGTGAGAGAAATATTCAGAAAAATCAGCAAGTAAACTTTTACAACTTATCTCTTTCCGTGCTTAACCACCGCCTCGGAAAACGTGCAGACAGTAAAACTGAACCAGCAATAAATGCTGTGCGTATTTCCTTGAAAAACGTGCCCAGAAATTACAGCATTAATTTCTGCTGTACGGCCTCCTCTTTTGCGTGCAAAACAGCAATAAATGCTGTTGTACGGCCTCCTTGGAATGCGTGCAGCTGTATTAAATGTTGTTGTACGGAAATCTGCCTCGATTTTTGTGCCAGCAATCAGCTACAGGCTGTACGGCCTGTCTAGAAAAGCGTGCAGCAAAAAACAGCAACTTCTCCCTCGAAATCTGTGCCCAGAAAATGGTACGACTGCCTTGGAAAACATGCCACACGCTGCTGTACGGATTCTGCCTTGGAAATCGTGCCAAATCTGCCTTGAACTGTGTGCAAACCTTGCTGTACGGTCTTGCTGAAATATTGCCTTGGAATGTGTGCCAAGCTGCTACCTCCTCCTCCTCACTGCTCAGAAATCAAATTTAAGTAAAAGGATGAAAATGAAAGATAAAAGAGAATGTCAAACATCACCATGAACTGCATAGCAATACTAGGGCCATATGCTTGAATATTAGGTAGCTATTGTGGGCTAGTACCCATCCAAGACAAAAATTAAAAGGAAAAAAAGCAAAATAGGCCCCACTTGTTGTGTTCAAAGTGGCTTTTACTAAACCAGTAGCGAACCAGCTAGTTTGGTGAAAATGGTCGGTTTAGTATTGAATCGGCCAATTCCATTACAAAACCGGTCAGTTCGGTACTGAACCTACCAAAAACGGTTCAAAATCATCAGTCTGAATCAAATTTTTCCTCAAAATGGTTGGACTGATCGGTTCAAACTGGTTTGGTCTGGTCCTGATAACACTAGACGAAGTGCATGAGCCACTTCTGTACAAAATAAAAGAGAATAGAGAAAAATAGATCTCCTCTGTATGATTCTAAGATAAAAGAATAAGAACAAAATTGGGAGGAAAGTGTGTCCATAATACAAATATAAGCATGCAATAACTGTGAGCACCTATTTAGCATCTTGCTTTTGATTTTACTTAAGTGTTTACGTTATGATTAGGGATGCTTCATGTATTGTGGAGTGTGTTGGAGAATGCAGTAGGGCAACTATTGATTCAAATTCTCCTTAAATTTAATAATTTATTGTGAACTTGAATTATCTTCTTTATGTTTCTTTATTAGATCTTTCATCAAACAATTATCAAGAGCAAAGTAATAAAGACAATGGACACAAGTATTAGGCTCCAAGCCAAGGAAAAACCCAAAAATAACCTCTTCTCTTCTTATAGAATTTGCTTCAAATGAGAAAACCAAGACCCAAACCTCATGACCAAGACCTCCTTCTAGCACCAATTTAGCCCTCCAACTAGTCCAAGTTAAACCAAGTCAACAAAGGTCAAACCCTTCTAGAACTGTAGCAAACTTAGAATTTTGGCCCCCAACAACTATATTTTGGACTTGCAATAGGTTT